>VYZT01012453.1:272263-293055 GCA_013400735.1 Pomatostomus ruficeps
CCTCCCCGCCCCGCTGGCGGTGGTGCTGGCGGGGGAGCCTCGCGGGGCCGCGCCCGGGCCCCCTGTTGCCCGCGTGCGGCCCGCGGCGGTGGCGCAGCGGGACATCCCTGAGGGGCACTCCCGAATTTCCGGGCGGCAGCTCCGGGTGCTGAAAGGACGCTGTAAGGAGCCATTAACTGTCCATTTTCCTTCCCGAGCGGAGACAGATGCGCCCCGCGGGCACAGGGCACGGACTCACCGACCAGACAGACACCCCAGACACGCACCGTGTTTATTTTTGTTCCCTGTCATTTTTAAATCCGTAGGATTTTTCTCCACTTTTTTTTCCCAGCTGTTTGCCCTTTACAAAGGCAAAGATGAAAAGAAACACAGTATTTTTGTTCTCTTCCTGAACAACATAAAAGTGATGCAAAAAGCTATGCCTGTTTCCAGGAAGTTTGATCTTGAGCTTATAATAAATCTGGCACTGCTGGTGTCACACTTACCCGTGGTCACCGCTGGGTTGTGTTGTCTGAACTTTTGGTAACTCGGCAACATGACGTGGTTATTTTTAGTGATGACATAGCACATACAATGGAAGAATCTTGTCAGGGGCTGGGCAGACTGATGAAGGGAGATGAAATCTCTTTAGTGGCATGAATTCCATTGGGCTTGTGCAATGGTTATGTTTCCTGGGGACAAAGAGAGAGGTTTTTAGAGCAATTTTGCTTTGGATTAAGATCAATGTGTCAGGGCTTTAAGAAAATTCACTGTTCAATAGAAGTGTCACATGTAATTGTGTCTTTGAATTCAGACTTCTTAGTCCAGGCCCAAGTACTCAGAAGTGTTCCCACAGACAGTTCACTTGGTGAAGTCCTTTGCCCTTCTCTGCTGTCAGAACAGTCTCTGCTGATTTATGGCCTTCACTTGGGAGTGACACCTTAGAAAAGCTGTGCCTATTCACTAACTGTTACTCCTGCTTATTTCCTAGAATGGCGAGAATTTCTGCATTCTGGATGAGCAGAGGTTTGCCAAGGAGCTGCTGCCCAAGTACTTCAAACACAACAATATCTCCAGCTTCATACGGCAGCTCAACATGTGTAAGCATCAGCGGTTCCTACACGTTCTGTCTGCCAAGTTCATGGCTGCTTGGCTTCTGTTTGGATTTCTTTAAACAAGCAAATGGACTTGGCAAGTCTTTCATCCCTGAAAACCTGAGCTCTGGCCTTGCGTTTGCTTTGCAAAAGAAAAGACTGAGGGTAGAGCTTGGTTTAGTGTTGGTTTTTGTGTTTTAGCCCCAAGTCCTTTTGGGTAACAGCTGTAAGAATATGTCCTGGTGCCTAGAAGTAGTGTGAAGTTCCCTGAGCTCCAGTGTCTTGCAGCAAACATATGGGTACCCAGGGGAGTAGAAGTTGTACGTACACCCATATACCTCAAATGTGAAAAAAATTTGCCTGGATTTTGGGGCTGCCACTGCTCTTTCCTGCTTTGCTGTGTTGGAACCAGATCAGTTTTGCCCATGGGCCAAGCTGGACTACATTTCTCATTGTGTTTTTTCTGCTCAACTTGTGAGCATCGTGTGGCAGAGTTGCATAGCATATGTACAGCATGGCCAGGCAGAGGGGTGCAGTGAGGGTGACTCAGGGCACAGTGCAGCATGCAGGGCTGCAGCAACCAGCAGGAGTAACTGCAGAAGCTTCTGGGACCAGTGGAGGTGCAAACAGCACAGGAGGTGCTGCCTTAGTTAGAATTTCACTCTGACAGAGAGGAGCTCTCTGTCCTTGCCCAGTAGGTTTGCCTGATCTCTCTAGCTGATGCTGTATAGGTTTTGTGTAGACATGAGAGAAATCACATGTTTTTAGTCTCTGGACAGGGGGTAGATGCTGCTGTTTGTGTCATCTGCTTGTGTTTGTGAGACCCATCACTTGAGTGACAGGATAATCCCAAGAAATAATCATCTCTTCCCTTGCAGCCAGGATAAATGGAAAAATGCAAATACACCTATGAAGATATACGACATAGTGGCAGCCTCCTTTTCCTGCTGGATCTATCCTGGCTTTCTAATAATAGTTGGAGTGCATTAATTGTGTTAAAACCTTGACTGAGGAGAGAGGGGGATTGGCCTGTCAGCTGAATCATGCATCTACCCGGTGGTGTTTGAGCAGTGATGGAAATAGAACTGGCAATATCCTGCTTTGTGCAGGCAGCCTAGTATGAAGAAGGTGCTCTGCTGCAGATGTTTGCACAGGCAGGCAGGGAACTAACTTCTGTGCCTTGCTTTATTCTGTAAACCGTGGTGGCACATGGCAGCATTTGTTTTGATGTGTAGTTGTCAGGGATCAAAGGGAAAGTGTACCATTCCTGTGCATCCACTGGGACATGATTCTATTTGAGATGTCGTAATAAATCTCATTTCTAACTAACTGTTGTGAAGGTTTGTGCGTGGCTGTGATGGTTTGGCCGTGGCTGTCTTTCCCACAGACACACACTGGCCTCTGCTGTGCAGCTGTGTGTGCAGCCTGCGAGGGCAGGCAGTGGCACTGTGGACATATTCTCTGGCTGTGAAGATCAGAGCAGTGAAATCACTGAGCATCAAGAAAGGCTACTTTGGCTGTTTTTCATAGTTTCTGCTCCCAGTAACCATAGTGCAGTGGGTGTTTTGGTAGCATTGGACTTTTCTTTTGCTGTGCGTATTCAGCTGTCAACTGGAAGAAATGCCTTTGTTGATTCCTCTCCACAGATGGTTTCAGAAAGGTGATTGCTCTGGAGAATGGTATCATTACAGCAGAGAAAAGCTCAGTCATTGAGTTCCAGCACCCTTTCTTCAAGCAAGGCAAGGCACATTTATTGGAGAACATCAAGCGCAAGGTATAGTCTAAGCACATATTTACTTCACTTAGTTATGAAAAGTGGCTTATCAGCATGTATGGGTGTTTCAAACACAGCGAGCAAATGCCATGGGAACCAAGGTAACTCCCTCACGATGCCAGGCTGGTGCTTGGCTGGGCCTCCTTGTGCCTGTGCTTATACAAAACCTACTCTGCTGTTGGTCCTGAACTGGGGTAGGACCATGTTCTGCATCATCATCAAACCACAGCCCTCTTCCACGGAGTTCATATCCCTGATTGCAGCTAAGCATGGTCTGCAGTTCTGTCAGCATCTCCAACTCATAGAACGGCAGAAAGTGAAAGAAGCAAAAGAAATTACATTCCCATTTGACACTCACTGAAAATTAACAAGGTCATCAATAACCAGTTTATTTGGATGAGTTTGCATAAATTATATTGTTTCTCCAAACCTCTGTTGTCACTAAGCTACATCCTTAGGAGCACTTTCTGCTTTTCTTTTGTACGCTTAGGCCTTGTCTGACCTGTTTCTGCACAGATACTTATCCTCTATTGGCACATTACAGCCCATAATATCCTGAGGAGGAGAGTATCATGATACATCATGTTGACATTTGAACAGCAGAATCTTTTCTTTGGGCTGTCATCAGGTGTGGCTGCATTGCCCAGGGTAATAAAAGCCCAGGGCAGGCTGGAGAGCCACAATTATGTTTGGATTGATTCTTCACTGAGCTGCCCCTGCTCGGAGCCAGGATCGATTCAGTGGCGCTGGCTCGGGCCCGTGCTCCCCCCGCTGCTGTCACCAGCGTGTCCCAGCATGCATGCCTGGCAGGGCAGGAGCACGGTGACGTAAGGTGTGGCACCATGTGTCCCGCGGGTGGTGCGCTGGGTGGAGTGTTCTAGATGGAAAGACAAAAGCTCTGCTTAGTGCCAAGGACATTCATATGAGGTGCCGAATAGGTTGGTGAAAGATATTCTTTGTTGCAGAGGAAATGTTAGTGTTTTTTTGCGAAACAGTCATTAATTTTCTTGCTCTTTTACTGCCTGGAATGGGGCCATATTCCAGTACTGGCTGTAAACTGTATTTCAGGCCTCTGTCAGGACTGCAGATTTGAATGCAGGACTTGCTTTACTTACTCTTTCACTTTTGGCTCTGCTGCTATGCAGATACCCTGTGTGTGTTCACACAATACCAGAGTGGTTTGAGTTGGAAGGCACCTTAGAGCTCATCTCATTCCACCCACTGCCATGGGCAGGGATACCTCCCACTAGACCAGGCTGCTCCAAGCCCTGTCCAGCCAGGGATGGGACAGCCAAGTTTCTCTGGGCAGCCTGTGCCAGTGCCTCAGCACCCAAGGACTGGAGACCCTGATTAGCCACCTGGGGACTCTGAAGAGCAGTTCCTTGTGCTTGGCAGAATTTAGATTGGCCCCTTTTTTTTTTTTTTCCCCCAAGGCTAGCTGGCTGCCTTTGAAATTTCCACCCACTTCCTGCAACTTTTGGTTGTCTTCCCACCGAGAGGTGGTGTGCTGAAGAGAAAGCAGACAGCCATGAATTCCATTTGGATGTGTACGTTAGCCTAAGTTACTAACTGCATCAAACAGTAAAGCATCTAGACTGCAGACTGTCAGACCCTTCAGTCCATCCTTTGCACCATGGGATCGTGTCAAGAAAGTAGTTAGTCATGTCTGAGAAGTGATTGCACAACAGCTGTGTTCTGTTCCAGCACTAAGGGATGGGATGTTGGTTTGTAACACCATAGGTTCGTTTCTGACCATCCCATTCCCCTTTGGAAGACAAGATGGGTGAGCCAACCTGCACAGAAGTTATCTCAGTCCTCAGCAGGCCAATCCCACGCTGGTGCTTTCACCTGCCCCTTGGAATCCACATGAGATGCTTTCACGTCCCCCTTGGAATTTAGCAGAGTAACAAGAAAACTCCTACCAGGCTGTGGGTTGGGAGGGACACCTGCTACGACTCCATGTGGCTCAATTTTAGTCAGTACTTGGCAAAATGATGTTCAAAATTATGCCCGCAAAATGGTGTTCAAAGTTATGCCCACAAAACCTGGATGTGTCATTCAGACATGTGCATGTGATGCACTATAGACTTGTCTTTTTCAAAATTTTGAATTGTATTGCAACGAACAATGCTCCTGCTGCAGAGAGAGTTGCTAAAGGAACTGGAAAATGTCTCATATAGAAGTGCAGGGAGGAGATGGTGAGCTTTTTGCTCTCTGATGGCTCTTCCACCATTGTTTGAAGTAGCAGCATTCATGGATTCTGCTGTGAGCAGAAGAGCAGTTTGGACTCTTCTTTCTGCAGACAAGTCTCTGTAACTTTGCAATGTCGCTGAGCAGAGAGGTAATAGAGGAAACACCAATAGGGGAATCTGCAATTCAGCTGATGTGGGATAAATTTTCTGATTGAGTAGGATGCATCTAACTAGACACCTTAATCTCCCAGTAACTTAAGGGAAATTTGTTACTCCTTTGCTGACAGACTTACCCACACCTAGAAGGAATATGATCATCTTGTTCTTCCACTGTCAGCTGTGGGTTTTTTTTGGCTGGTGTTTGCTCTGTGACACTAGAGGGCAAGCTGTCACCAGGCCTGGCAGAGAACCCCCAGGGAAAGCCCTTTGCAGTCAGTGATTTTTATCATGAATTACAGTTATGAATCTACTGTCTCCAGGTGCAAAGCACTAATCTCATGTTTTCATTGGCATTTTGTTTTTTTCATACAGTGCAGCCTGTCCTAAGGATTGTCAGCTGTAGCGGTTGTGGTGTTTTGTGCCATGTAAGAACTGCAGCCTTACCTGGTCTTTTAATGGGGCTTGGGCCTGCTCTGCAGACTGACTGCACTCTCCCTGCTGCAAGGAGTATGCACTGTTTGTAGTAAAGCATTTGTACCTGTTCTAGGTGTCTGCAGTGAGAACTGAGGATCTCAAGGTCTGCACAGAGGATTTGCACAAAGTCCTGTCTGAGGTGCAGGAGATGAGAGAGCAGCAGAACAACATGGATGTCAGGCTGGCCAACATGAAGAGGTAGACTCAGCTGTTTCGGGACGTTTATGCATCGAATGTTGCTTATATCTGATGGAGATTGGCTAAATATGGGTTTCATTTGCACTGGAAACAGGTGAAGCTATATTTTTTCCTAAGAATGCCCATTCCACCCCACACAACATGCTGAATCATGTTTGGTTTTGTAATTCAATTACAAACTGGAGATTTAGACTGGGAGTTTGTTGACTGTCTTGAGATTTCACTCTGGTTGCCAGCACCTGTAGTAGTTTTTTAGGGCAATAAAAGCATTTAATTTTTTAAATACAGAGTTAGATGCAGTGAAGGACAATTGGTATTTTGTTTTCTTTCTAATTGGAAGTGGACTTTGCACATCCTCATCATGTTCTCTCAGATCCTTTTCATATAGGCACTGGTAATTCATTCAGGTCATTGGTTTAGTATGCCAGCAGATATCGACCAGAGTTCAGGAGATACCTTTCTCTCTCTGTTCCTTAAAAAACAAAATCAACCAATCCTCTTGAACCTCCCCTTTAGATCTGTCCCAAGGCTGTCAGTTGGAAACAGGCTGAGTGTAACACAAAGTCCTTATTCAACAGCTTTGAGGCTTTGAAGGAATACATCAGATCAAGATAATTGGTGGAGCAGCAGAGGATGAGGGTGTCCTTATTAAGTGAGTGTTTGGTGCTGCCTTATGGAAAATGGCGTTAAGTTAACCTGGAGTTTATGCTAGTGGATCGGATTAACTGAGGGTTAGCTATCCACAGAAGGAATGTTGCCATTGGTTCTGCAAGGTACTCTGAAAGTTTGAAAGCTGTAAAAGTAGAGCATTTAAAGTAAACTCTGTTCATCCTCTGTCTTCTGATTTATTCTGCATTGCAGAGAAAATAAGGCCCTGTGGAAAGAAGTGGCAGTTCTAAGGCAGAAGCACAGTCAACAACAGAAGCTGCTGTCTAAGGTACCATTGCAGCATCTTCAGTGCATCCTTACTCCTGCCTCTGTGATACTTCATGGCATTCTTTGCTTATGTAGAATGACAAATGACACAGAGCTGAACAGGCTATATTAATACAGCATAAAGAAAATGTTCGCAGTTCCTGAGTGTCCCAGAAGTAGCACAGTAAAGAACCACGAGCAAAGCACTAAGAAAAAGTCATAGTAGGATGTCAGTGTGTGGAGACAGTGCATGGTAACAGGAGCCCAGAACTTGAGAGATTGCAGGCACATGGAACGGAGTCTGTGAAAGATCTTGGACCAGGATATACTTAGACCACTTGAGAAGTGAACTTGGAACCCAGAAACTGTAGGAGCTTGCACGCTGGAAAAAATTCTCTCTGGTTTATCTCTCAGCTGTTTCTGGTCTGGAATCCTCTAGTGACTCGTGCTGTTATATTGCATTTCAAAAAAAGCCAACTGTGCAAGTGGAATAATTTTTTTATGTAGTTTTTAACTCTTGCTTTGTTCTTTAAGATACAATTGCTAATGGATTTTTAAAATACCTTTTAATTCCTGTCGCATAACTGTAATTTTATAGTAAAATCTAAATTAAGAATTTAATGTTAGGATTGCTTTGCTGACCACTTGGTTTTGGTTTTCTTTTGTTTTTCCTTTCTAGATTCTTCAATTTATACTAAGTTTGATGCGAGGAAATTATATTGTTGGGGTCAAAAGGAAAAGGTAATTACTTGATAGGTCCCAGATCAGTGTCAGATGTGAATTATAGGGGTAAATCAGTTTCTATTGTGTGACAGATATTTTTATCACTTGTATATTCAAACTTGAGATAGCTGGTGGAAGTTCAGTCAAGCACAATATAAATATTTCCTCCTTATCACTAAAATGGGTGGGAAGAGAATATTCTATAAATTTTCATTTCCAAAGGGCACGGTTATCAGAAGTGGTAAATCTCAAAATGTGCACGTGTGACTGGCTTCTTCCAAACCACAGCATGTGTGTGGTGCAGGCTGCCTGCAGTACCCTTCCTGACACTCATTCCCAAAAGCCAGGCTTCTTGGGAGAGAAAGAATGATTACCATGGTAATCCCAATTATTCCCAATCATTTGGCACTGCTGCAGCTCTTTCCTGGGGAAGTCAGGATGTACTAAAGCTGTGCTTTGTCTCAGGTCTCTCACAGATGCTGCAGGCGCTTCACCCTCCAAGTACAGTCGTCAGTATGTCCGCATCCCTGTGGAGAGTGGCCAAGCTGTAAGTGTCCCCAGGGACAGAGGCAGTGGGTTGGACAGGATGACAGACAGTGATATCAATCTTCCTTATAGCTACAACTACCCTAACCTTGTAATCAATGCTCTGCCTTTTGTAACGGGCATTGGGCAGCTTTGGAGCATTGCTCTGGCTGTAAAGTCACGCAAATCAGTGCATCTGGTCACAGATGAAATGTGAACAGGAGGGAGAAGCTGCCAGGAGAATGGGGCTTCGATATGAACAAAGAAGAGGTCAGAGCCTGTGATTTACTCATTCTGTTCTGTATCTGCAGGTGGCTTTTTCTGAACATAGTGCAGATGAAGAGGATGGAAATGGTACAGGTCTGATCATCCGAGACATCACTGACACCCTGGACAATGCCACCAATGGCCTCCTTGCTGTGGCACACACAAGTGGCAGAGCCAGGTATGTCCAAAGTATATGAAGTATTTATGCCTGGGTTGTTATGTTAATGTTGGTGATCCATATGGATTCTGGGAGACAGAATGTCTCTCTGAATGTCCATTTGTGCATGACAGGCCTCTTGTAGGCTCTCCTTCTACAGCATGTAGCATTGGTCATTGTCAGAGCTCCTGTCTCCTCCGGAGTGCCTGGAGGCCTGTTGGCCTGATGAGCATTTCAGGTTTAATTTGCTGAGGTTTTTCTGTCTGTGCAACAAATAAGCACATACTTGACTTTTCAACTGAACAGCACCTGAATGCATATATAGGTTTCTAATAATCCAAAATGTATATAGATTGCTAACAAACAAATCAAGATGTATAGTTTTATCTCCAGTTCCAATACCACTCTCACTAAGCATATCTCAAGGAAGGCATTCTCTGTGTGGCAACAGATTTTAGTGAAAACCCATTTAGTTGTTAATACCCAGAGTGAAATGTGGGCTGACTTAGAATCTTTTCTTTCCAGAGCCTGTCAGTTAGGAGTTTTCCTCTTGCCTAATTTCCATATACTATATCGCTGTTTTTTGCCTCGGAAAAAGAGGTGTTTTGCTCTGATACATGTTCTATTTATAAGCTGTAGTAAGAGATTTTTCATCTGCCACTTCGCTGCTTTTTCTAAAGACCAGTTTGTTATTTAAACCCTTGACTGGCCTAATCTTATTAAGATTGGGATACTAAACCTGAAATGAATAGTAATGCAGTTGATAAATTCTCCTGTGTATTGTTTCTGTTTGGATCACATTTTAGAGAGCCACAGGCAGCTCTGGATCCTGGCTTACCTCTTTGTCAAGTATCACAGCCAAGCGAGTTAACTTGTGCAGAACCTGTCCCGTCAGTTCCTATAAACGATGTCAGCAAATCCAGTGAAGTGGGCACAGCTGCTGTGGAGCTCCACACTGCACAGCCAAATGCTCCAGAGGACCCCGTGTCAGTAATTGACTCCATCTTGAATGAGAACAACTCTGGAAACCAAAATGACCCTTTGCTGGACAGGTACTAACTTGTTTCTGAAAAGTGTTACACTGTTGTCTCCTTGGGGGATCCCGTTGGAATTTTGGAGGGTGTGTTGTTTGGCAGAACTTACAGAATTAGCTTTTGAATTGTCATTTGCAAAGGGAATTCTCTGCGCCTTTGCAATCAGGGCTTGAAAAAGCCAAATGTTGGCATCACACATTGAAAAAGGGCAAGTGTCCCTGTCCCTTTTATGCTAACAGGTGTGCCTGGCTGCTGGTGCATCCATCAGTGTGTCCCATCAGCCCACTGCTGGCACTGCCTGGTGCTGCCAAGCAGCAGGTGAAGGGCACTGGTCTCGGGCAGCACCATGGACACTTTGTTCCTGGGACCCGGATGTGGACTGTCCTGGTGATCATCTCACTGTTCCTTTCCTTCTCTGCCCCTCGTTTGTGCATTTTCCGTGTGCCCTGTCAGATCACACAGCCCTGGATCAGGGGTGCTGGCTGTGGGTTCCTGCTCTGCAGTGGCTGTGTGAGCAGCTCCTAGCTCCACTCCCATCCCTGAGCTCTGCCAGTGCCACCACTGTGGCTGCAGGAGAGCTGTATCAAGGAAAAAGCTTCAACCCTTGCTCCTACAGCTCTTCTGCTGTGGTCAGCAGCAGGTGGGAGGGTCTGGTGCTGTCCCAGCACTCGTATGGTCCAAAGGCCCTGCTGTATCTTCCTCCTGGGCCCTGCAGGATGTGGGGCAGTGCCTTGGAACTGCTCATTCCTCAGTGCTGGGGATTCAGTACAGGAGCACCTCAGGGCATAGCAGGACATGCAGTGTGGGCACTGTGCCTGCAGCTGCATTTTCAGTTGCTTCACTGCCCATTATGTCCCTGGAAACATCCAATTTGGCAACAAGCCGATGTTTCAAAGTAGGTAGGGTTCCCTCAGGCCCAGATTATTTCCAGCCCTTTGCTTATTATTGTCCCAGGGGAAAGCTATCAGACCTTTGTTTAAACAGATACTGGTGTACAGGCTGGGGACTGAGAACATTCACCAGACACTAAAATGAGGGAGGAAGCAAGTGTGGAAGGAGGAACTGCTTTTTGACCTGGTAGCTGTTGCTGTGCTTGCTGTTCAGATAGTCTTCCTTGTACCTCAAAGCCTCAAAGAGCTGGAGTGAAAGGTGATACAGGAATGCAGTTTCATCCATTTGGCTATTCTGGATTGTAGGCAACCTTCCCTGTGGGGCAAGAGAGGGCCCTGCCTGCCACCTGTGCCTTACAATACTATGGGATTTTGTCTTTTTAGAGAAGAAATTCAGGATTTTCTGAACTGCATCGATGCCAGCCTTGAAGAGCTCCAAGCAATGCTGTCAGGGAAGCAGTACAACTTCGGTGCCGAAGCGTTCAGCGACGTGAGTGTCTCCTCACTATTTCTGATTTCTGAGAAATACTGCTCAAGTTGCATTGTGAAACGTTTCTAGTTTATTCCATGTTGCAGTGGGTAAGAGGGGGGAATATCTTGAAAAGCAATAGTTACAAATTGAATGATTTGTAGGTATTCAGTGTACAAGGTAATACTGGGTGCCTTTCCCAGGTTATACAGGATTTCAGTTCTGCAGAACTGAAGGGGGGAAAAAAGGAAAAAATTTGCCTCACTTCTTCTCAAGCTTTAATCACATACCATCACATCCTGATTGTGTGTTTGATTCAGCTGGATGATACGAATGATATGGAGTGAAACTCAGCTGTATTCCTGGAATCACTGGGAAACAGGGTCACCTTTTCTTCTACTGTGACCTCGATTTACTGCCACAGGTTGAAGCTCCCAGCTGAAGGCCCATGAAGGAGCCTCTGTCCCCATGCTTCAGTGGAAGGAGCAGCACACAGGGTCCTGCAGTTCTTTCAGGAGCTCTCTGCAGTTTTATTTCAAGAACTTTATTAATTGACATATGGTCTGGTTTTATTTTCAGACATTTAATCCTGAGCTGCCAGCCCTGGATATGAGCTTGATGGAAACTCCCCCTGGTATGGAAAATGTAAGAGTGAGATTCACTTCTGTGGTGGGGAGGGTGAATGTGATGCTGGGAGTTGAATCTTGCTTGATGCAACTCAGGGGTGGGAATGGGGTTGATGGCACAGAGTGACACTGCA
Source organism: Pomatostomus ruficeps (assembly GCA_013400735.1). Lineage (NCBI taxonomy): Eukaryota > Metazoa > Chordata > Aves > Passeriformes > Timaliidae > Pomatostomus > Pomatostomus ruficeps. Next base: position 283,874 of record VYZT01012453.1, read on the forward strand.
GATTCATCTCATCCAGCTGACTCCAGAGTTTCAATTATCAGTGTTGACATGTTGGAATTTAAGAGGGATCTCAAGATAATTTCCAGTCCTACATTCCTAGGGCAGTCATACACTTGGAGTGCCTGTCTGAATACCGAAGGAAAAGTACTAAATGAAAATTGTAATGCAATATACTGTAATTGTTCTGAACACGGCTGTATGGGATTTCCTCAGCAGATATACAGGAGTTCAGCACAAACTTACTTCTCTTGGTCCAGTTCCTAAAATTGATTCATACTATTAAAAAAACAAACCCTTGCAAGTGTTATTTTTGTTGTAGTCCTGAAATAATATTTAAACTAGGATTTCCCAGTCAGAAGAGCTTAGACTACAAGTGATGTAAAATGCAGCTGTGTTTAAGCAGTGCCTGGAAAATTTAATTACATGATGAAATCGTGTTTAACTGTTAGGCCAACAAGACCGATTATAATAAAGCTTCTGGTTTGGAAGGTAAAACAAATGTTTGCTAGTCAGAAACTTGTTTTGTTTAGTAAGTTAAGTACGTATTTCGCTGTGCCTCCTTCTGAGAGCTCCTGTGTGCAGGCCTTTGTGTGCAACAACAGGCTCATTGCTCAGCTGCTCCATCTCTCTTCCCTCCTCCTGTCACATCTAATTCTGTTAACCAGTCAGTAAGGACTGCCATTTTGTTGTTGTTAAACATTCTGTCTTAACTCCCTGTCTGCTTTGTTTCAGATGGCAAACTTGGCAGAGAGCACTGAAGGTCTGGGAGCAAGTGAGAGGGAAACAGCAGGAAGCAAAGGTGGGCAGGAAGGAGCACTGAGCGCTGTGGCAGCTCCACACTCTTTGAAAGCTGTGTATTGAAACGGATTGTTGTAGCCTGTAATATCTCCTTCTTTGGTCTGGGCTTAAACTTTTTGTGGAGACTGTGATGTTTCATTGATCTTGAAGCTGTGCCTCAGTCTTAACAGCCCCACCCTGTTTTTCAGAGAGAAAAAATCATCCTGGTTTTTCACATAGAAAACATGGGTCCCATCCTGTGCCCTTTGTCATATGGAAACGTGACACAAGTGGCACAGTGGGGAGCAGAACTGCAGATGTCCCTGTGGCGGTGTGTCCTGCACAGGCTGTGATCCCCCTAAAGGCAGTGCTGCCATTACGTGCTCTGAGAGTCAGGGGCTTGGCGTGGGCTTCAGGCACTGATGTTCCCAGGCACGGGGGCTTTGGCTTCACTCTGACAGCCATGGGTGTAGGGTTTGTCCCAGCCCAGCTGGGGCTTTCCTGTAGTGCACCAAGTTTGAAGCAATCTCTCCAGGTATCCTTGCCTTGAATAAGAGCCTTCAGTTGGTGAAACAGTTTAACTGTTTGTTTTTCCCTCAGATATGCAGCTGATCCAGTACAGGGCCAACCCTCTGCTTTCCTTGTTTGAAGAGCTGCCTTCAGGTGAAGCTGCAGGGAAGATGGATGATCCGAAAGACTTTCTGCTGCCTCCCCTGGAGGAGAAACCTGCTCTCCAGCCTCCATCAGCCAGTGGAACCGTTGTGCCACTTGCAGCTCCAACCAGCCAGGCTGAGCCTGTGGACACTCTGGGAATGGGTGATCCGCCTCTCCTCCCAGAAGATGGGAATGGAGAGTATAAACTGTTTCCGCTCCTGCTTCTCAGTCCTGTTGCTAACTTCATAGATGAGGCTTCTGAGATAGAAATTTCTTGAACTCATAGAACATCTGTAACCGGCTTAGTGCTGTGGAATAACCACCAAAGGAGTGGAGCAGCAAAAAGTGTGAGCTCGGTCCTCACCTGCTTCCTGGGGACCCTGTTCTGCACTGACAAATGGAAGTTCTCTTGCTGCAAGCAGGGAGCACATCTGGGAGAACTGAACACACAACAGGAGCTGGTGGAGTGAAGGCACCAGACAGAAGGGAAGACGAACAACCCTGTAAACATACCACGGTGTATTCCATAACTTTTTATCCAATATTCTTATTGCAAGAGGAAATCTGTTTGTATCCTGTTTGTAAAGTTTGGCTGGGTTTTTTTGTTGGGGGGTGGTGTTTGTTTTTATTAGCTGGATAGTAATGTGGAGTGTAATACTTTAAACCTGGGTTTTACTCTTTGGAGAGCCTGCTTCAATAGGTGGCTTGCCTACTGTTTGGAATTAAGTTGTTTTTAAATTTCGTTTTTAATTTGAGATTTCCTTTTTGATAGTTACTGGCTACAATTGTTTGCATCTGCTTAGATCACTTTCGTACTCCTAGATTTGCTCCTAGGTATAGGGAACATTTTTCCTATGGAAAATGACATTTTAACCGTGGAGTATTATTTTTTAACATGCTAGCACACATCCATTGCCCCGGATTGTAGGAGTTGTGGTAGGACGTGCTTGCCCCCCTGTGTAGCGCTGATTTCTCATGCACATTGCATGGCAGTTCCGGGGTCACCTGCCCCCAGTTCACAGGTCATGTGTCCTTGGAGACGGTCAGTACGACTGATTCCTCTTTAGCAAAGGCCAGCAGCTGTCCCTGAAATGAGATGGGGAGCCCTGGGGTGTCTTGCAGTGACACAGGGTGTCACGTTAAGGTGATTGTTCAGCTATTGTTCCATACCCCTGTATTGACACCAGGCTTCACGCTGCTATTTCTGCCCGTGGACTCTTAAAGCCAAATTAACCAGATGCATCTGAGTCTTTTGTCAATGAATTACATTAACTAGTGTCTGCTTCATCAAAAAGTCTTTCCCCAAAGTTTCTTTTGGCACTGTTTCCCAAGTTCTCTGAGCAGCTGTACTGTGGAGCCCGGCCCTGGTGCCAGTGGAGCAGCGAGTTCTGTGCTAGTACCAAGCAAGTCATAGCTTCACCAGCCCACACAAACCTGCCGTGTGCTGAGGTGACAGCGAGCTGCTGGGGCTGCAAGAGGCCTGGATGCAGGTAGAAACCCCCTTGGATAATATCACCTGATATTCCTACCAGCACAACTACTTTAAATTTTTTCCAGTTTTAGGAATTCAGGCTGCCTACAAGCTTTGTTCTCTCTAATGTTCCTGAACTATTAAGTGCTGAGCTCTTTTATATTCAAGAATCCAAGGTAGATATTCTGAAGCCTGCTAGAGAATGCATATTACCTGTGCTGGCCAACTTTGTTGGATTTGTGCTTCACTGTCAAATCTATGAGTTGCAGAGGAAGGTCCTGCTCCTGAGTGTATAATACCTTCAGTGTCATTTTATTTCCGTGCTTCTGTACCTGTTCTTATCTCGTGACCCTTCTCATTTCCATCTTTTGAATTGCCTTTTGTCAAGTTTGTCTTATTCAAGCCTTCACAGTCTTTCTTTCGCTGACTTCTTTAGGCCAAGGGCTGAATAGTCTCAAGTTTTCATGAGTGGAAGGGAGAGGGGGAGTTGAGCATAATACATCTGTCCCAGGTCAGGTTTGGTTTGTTAATTCTTTCCCAAAGGCCACGGTTTTGCCAAGAGTGAGACAGTGAGAACCAGATTTTTCTGGTGTGCTGTTTGACAGCACCATGCAGACAACAGAGTTCTTTGGGAGGCTGATCTCTGCCTCTCACTCCCTGCACAGGTTGGACTGTAATTTCTGTTATGAATTAGTGTCGTGTTCCTCTGTTACAGAGTCCTCCCCTCAGCACAGCTCACTATCAGATATTGGGTCTGAGTGCATCATGGGTTTTTAATACACTTTTTCTCTCTTAAGAAGTTAAGAAACCAAGGCTTAAAAAAATTGCAAAAAAAAAAAAAAGTTTGTGCATCTGTGTGTCTGGTTTATGTACTGGTCTGGGTAAAATATTTCTGCAACTTTCCTGAGAAAGATTGCAATGGAAAGGGGAAGACTGAATAGCAAGAAAAACCCACATGCTGAAGTAATTAAACTCAAGAATTGCAAAAACATGACCGTGTTTCTTGTTCGTTCTTTGTGTGTGTTCCTGTATGTGCCAATGTTTCCCAAACCTGTTTACTCATTTTTCCAGAATTAAAAGCTTTCATGCTCCTGGGGGGTGGTCTCATGATGCAGCTTCTGCTGGTTCAGGAATAACGAGGATGATGAGGAAAGCCTAGTGTCTGTTTCCAGAGCCCAGGAGAAGGAGACCTGGGACTGATTTTTCATAAGGGATGATGTGAAAGCTCAAAATATTCTGTGTGCTGAAAAATACACCAGATGTAGTACACCTGTGCACATGTTCTCCATAGACTCCAGTAGGAAAGGCCCTCATCTCCATAAGGTATGGATTGAAATATTGACTGGAGATAACAGAAGAAAACAGAACAGCCCAGTTCATCTGTAGCATCAGGCAGACCCTGGACCCAGACCTGGCACCCTCTGCAGACCCAGCCCCAGGTAACTGGCAACGTGGGCTTTACAGATTTTGTAGGATTATCCTATAAGTAAGAAACTGTTAATTTCCACTGCCAAGGAAAAGGATCTTTATGCAGAAAACACTGCTCTGCTTCAGGATAAGGATAAGGACACGGCAGTGGGGCTGGCACATGGAGCTGTGGATGGACTCTGCTAGGACAAGGTGGCTGAGTCTGCAGCCCCCTGCGCCTCCAGCGCAGTGCAGCTGCTGCCCAGCCTGTGCCCGAGGGGCCAGGCAGTGTCCCCAGCCCCCTGTGCCAGGCTGGGGCACTGCAGCCTGGTGTGTCACCGCGTTGTTACCCGCGACCACAGGGGCCTCGCTGTACCAGCAGCTTCCTTCCTTCTCTGGGCCCATGGCTGCTGCACTGGCTCCTTGGCTTTATCACCCTGTGTCTGCGGAGGAAAGATTGCCCTTCCTTATCGATCACGTGCTGGGAATTCACAGAACACTCCCAGGCGTGGCAAGTGCAGACTGAGACAGCGCCAAGTGTCCCTCACATGCTCCTTTCAGATCTACTTTTACACTGTTCCAACCCAGCCCTCCCCACACAAGCCATGGGATCCCTGCCGTCAGTTCCTATCTCCTGTGTGCTTGCTAACAGAGCTTTCCAGCATACAAGAAAAGCTGATTTTGCTCTGTCTCTCCTGGGCTGTGTGATGCCACCTCATCCATCCATCCATGCTCAGAATGTTTTGCTGTCTCTAAAACAAGACTGTTTAGAAAAGCAGCATCATGCTATCACAGATGCCCAAAGCAGAAGCAAGGGGTTGCTGCCGCAGTCACCTGAGGTGCAGGTGTCTGGTCCTGCATTGTATAAAGGACCAGACTTTTCCTGCCACTGTTCCCCCAACCAAAAGGGTACATGTAAATACATAAATAAATATCTACACATCTTTTTTAGTCACGCAGTTTGAGTTTCAGCCTCCTGGTTGGTCCAGATCCCGCTAGTGATACATTCCTGTTGTGTTTGCACCACAGCCAGCAATCAAGCCCCACGCAGTCACTCACTCACTCTCCCACCAGTGGGATTGTGGAGAGGATTGGAAGGGTAAAAGCTGGAAAACTCAGGTTGAGATAAAGACAGATTAATAGTGACAGCAAAAGCTAGCACACCAGCAAGGAAAAACAAAGAATTAATTCACTGCTTCCCATGGGCCAGCAGGTGTTCAGCCACCTCCAGGAGAGCAGAGCCCCATCTTTAGTGACTTGGGAAAAGAAACTCCATCTATCCCACCCTCCTCCTTCTTCCCCCCAGGTTTATATACTGAGCCTGATGTTATGTGGCATGGTCAGCTGGGGTCACTTGTCCTGGCTGTGTCTCCGCCCAGTCTCCCATGGACTCCCAGCCCCCTCACCAGCGTGGCCGCACAAAAAGCAGAAAAGGCTTTGGCTCTGTGTAAACACTGATCAGAAGTAACAAAAACATCTCTATATTATCAACCTTGCGTTCAGCACAAATCCAAAACATAACCCCATATTAGCCACCGTGAAGACAATTCATTCCACCCCAGCCAAAACCAGCAGTTTCCTTTTGCCTTAGTTCAAGACAATGTAGGCTTCTGCCCTCCTCCAGCAAGCTGTGTTCCCTGGGAAGGAGTTGCAATGATTTGACCTTAACATGGTCTTTTCCTCCCTTGAACCAAGAAGTACATGAACACTGCAGCCCACAGCAGCTTTTCCTGCTTCTCCCTATCCCAGTGGCTGCAGGCTGGAGTGGCACCTCACGGGAAATTTCTGGAGAAGGAATACAGGGCCACAAGGGAGGATCCCACTGAGCCACTGCAGACCCAAACCATGCCTCACTATCACTGCAGGAGGGCTGTGACCAGCCCAGGGACTGGGATTTGGTTGGCTGCATTGAAATAGTCTGATTACTTGTGTTTGAGGATGAGATGTTGAATTTGGGTGTAACACAGCAAAGGCTCATTTCAGTTCAGCTGAATGCAATGAAACAGAAGAGATTCTTTCACTGGAGCAGAAGAAAAATTGAGAGATGCAGAAGACAGCAAAAAGGCAGTAAAATCCATTGAAAGGGATATTTCAACAGAAAACAGATACTTTTCTTAGACAGGGCTAGTGCTCAATTACTGAATTATAGAGATTAACTATAACATTTAATGAATAACAATACATCATTACAGTTAAGAAACCATGATTGCATGGTCTCAAAGATTTTCTGCATTGACAAGTTCCTCTTTTTCTCTCCAGGCATCTCCATGTTCACCTGGAGATGTATGACCCCAATCAGGGCTTGTAATTGAAAACAATTAATCAATTAAACCAAGCAGCTAAATTGCTCTGTGAGAAGGGAGGATCCATCTGTGAGATGCAGTGGGATCGGTGGCCTGAATGTCTGCAGCTCTTAGGAAATTTTTGGGTTTAGGTTTGTATACCTAAATTCCCCATCTCTTAAACGGGGTACAGTGATATAGAATATGTAAGTTGGAAGGGGCCTACAACAATCACCTGCGTCACACTGGTAATGTAAAAATTTAAGGTGTTTCATGAACCTTAACTTAAAACATAGTGGTGGGTGTCACAGAAGATGGTGAGAAACTGAGTTGTGAGGACTTAGATGGTTCAGGTCCTTATGAGTTCTCTCTCAGACCTGTGTGTGTGTAATGTGCATGTTAAAGCTTATTTATCAGAAAGCAGTGCAAGGGGGAAAAGAGGAAGAAATGGTTGCTTAGAAATCAAAAGAAATACAGGAAAAAAATTGAAAAACAGAAGGGGGGAAAGCATACTCAGCAGAAAATACAAAATAGAGTACAAGTAATTTTTAAACTCTCCTCTTCGCACCCTTCCTTAGGGTTTCCGCTCTGCCCACGCCTCTGACAGTGGTCACTGAGACACTTGTTTTCTGATAAAGAGGAAGGAAAAACCACCAGCGGTTGTCCTGGACGCTCAGTGACAGAGTGAGCACAGGCAGGGGAGTGTTCCCGATTTACCCCAGCTTGGGGAAAGCGGGTCAGTCCGGCTGGCGAGGGAGCAGCTGTGCCCCGGGAAGGACGGGAATGCTGCTGGGAGCAGCCGTGCTCGTGAGTTCCCTTCTCCACTGCAGCGGTGAGTCTGGTCAGAGCACGGGCCCCTGGCCTGCACTGGGGTGTCTGTGTGGGTTTGGCAGGGGGGCTCTGTTTTGGGAAGAGAGATGTGGAAAAAAGGCCAGGTCTGGGTGCTGCTGGCTCCAGGTGTTTCAGATCCAGTGGCTGCAGAGTGCAGGAGGCCATGGAAATGCTGCTCATGGACATGGGGGACAGAGATCCCACACACCTGGTGACAATTATTTCATGGAACACAAAGGGTCTCATAAGTGCTTGTGTTTCCAGGAAAAGGGAGGTTTGGAAACCACCAGAAAAGGTAAAGAAGTGTCTGTGGAGGCTTAGATTCAGTCCTCAGAATGAGAGAAAAGTACTGGGACAAAGGCAATGGTCCTCATTTTTACAGGAAAATGTAAAGTGTTTTAGGCTTCTTTATCCCGTGATTTAAGTTCCTCATGTTTGGCATAGGCTGAGAGAGTGGTGTGTTTCAGAAAAACAAAAAGGCAGTGGAGAAGTCTTTGCTGTTCCTCAGAAGCCCCAAGGGTGATGTCTGGAGCAGACACTGCCTGAGACCAGGGAGCTGCAACTTGGACTTTAGACCAACTCCTTCCCTCAGGCCTAAGTTATCCAATAACTCTGCGCCTGTGTTCTACTCAGTGTTGGTGGTGGCAGGAAAGCACCAGGCAGAGCAGGAGTGCCAGGCTGCACACGTGGCAGGAGTCGGTGCCCCTGGCCATCAGCCACCTCCCATCCATCTGCCTCATGCCACATTGGTTTTTGGTTAACCCAGCCCTGAGCAGCCCATCTCTCCTCATCCACACTGCCTGCCTGTGCTTCTCATCTGCTGGGTTCTCTTTGCCAATGCTCTTGCCATGGCTTTACCACCTGGGAGCTGCCTTCACCCTGGCTGCTTTGTGGCTTAATTGTCATCCTCCTTTCTTCCTGCAGCTTTTCTGGACCTGAGTGGCCTCAGTGAGGTCAAAGGTGTCTGGAAGGGGTCCATCACTCTGCCTTGTTCCTATGTGCCTGTGGAGGACCTCGTGCAGCAAACCCTCACCTGGACTGTGGTGCATGACAAGGGTTCAGGCACCATCTTTCGGAGGGATGGCTCCGGTGACCACGTCCTCCTGGCTGAGTACAGGAACAGAGTCAGCATCCCAAAGGATGCCCCAGGAAATGTGTCTCTCCTCATCCTGAACCTGGAGGTCTCTGACAGAGGAACCTACACTTGCCAGGTCACCTGGAGAGACAGCAACAACAGCCTGATAGCAAAGGAAATCACCACGAAACTGGAGGTTGTTAAAGGTAAATCCAAGAAGGAGGCTGTTCAAGAGGGGAAGGTGTGGCTCAGGAAGGCTTTTGGGATTTAGACAGAACAGGTACACAGTGACGATGTGTTTCCATTCAGAGGCATTTTGCTGATCAGTGTCAGCCTCCAGCAAGACGCAGCAAATAGATCAGAGAGGAATTCTGCCCAGGACACAGCACCCTGCAGTCAGGGGAGGACTTGTGGCTGCTGAATTACCAGTTCATCCCTGGCTCCATCTCTAGCCAATGGCTCAATGTTTCCAGGGGCATGCAGCAGTAGGGAAGGCCCAGGGATACAGCATGGCTGTTCTTTCACTAAATTTCACCAGCATGTGCTTGCTCTCCCTCTGCCCAGTGGAGGGGTTTATAGAGACACGGAGACATCATCGGCCCAGAGAGCAGAGCACCATGCGTGGTGCCACAGGCAGCACAGCTGGCATGGGCACAGCTGAGCTCATCCTGAGCAGGGAGGTGAC
>VYZT01012453.1:293669-326711 GCA_013400735.1 Pomatostomus ruficeps
GTGTCTCAGGGAGACGCATTGCACTTCACACACACCACGCTCTGACACCTCCAGGCTCTGCAGGACCCTGAGTGACAGGTTGGACTCAATGGCCCCAGAGGTCTTTTTCAATCTAAACCGTGATGAGTGCCTGGTGGAAAACTTGCAGCTCTCCTTGGCTGGGTACTCCACCAGCAGAGCTGTGAAGCCCCTGATGGCAGAGCCAGGCACAGGTACCACACAGTGGCCTGGGAAAGTGGCAGAACCTGCTGAGCTCCCAGGGCACGGAGCTTTGGCTGAAGCCCCGGGGTGCTTTTCACAGCAGCCACACACTGGAGGGAGCAGCACGGGAACAGGGATCAGTGCTGCAGGCGCTGGCTGACGCTGCTGGCACAGCATCCCCTCCTGTCAGCTGGGTGGGGGCTGCCTCCTCCTGCTCCTGTCCCACCTGCGGACAATTCTGCTGGATCACAGCAGCATCACCCTCATGGTCAAACCCCTGTGTAAGGCTCTCCCTCCCCTCACCTTGCAGATCTGCCCACAACAACAGCAGCCTCACGGAGGAACGTGGGAACCCCGGGGGGACACCCCTCAGCCACAAGTCCGGGTGAGAGTGGTGACAGCTGGGGACGTTGGTTCAGAGTGACACCAGTGCTTGGCAGTGGTTTTATTATTGTGGATCAGAGCCTTGATGTTATTGAACCTCAGTCCATATGCCTCAGTTCTTACCCCAGATGTTTCTGAAAGCAGATCATCTTCCTTCCCTCAGTTTCCATTCCACAGAGGGCTTTTTGCCTGCTAATAAGTTGTGTCTCTGTAGGAGAGACTGTACGTGTCCTAGGACTGCTGAAAATGCCATTTCCTAAGCTGCAGGGCAGATGGGATGGGATGGTCTGGGTTTGGTTCTTTTCTAAAGGGGTTTTTTGCTTGTTATCTGATCCTGAATGGAAGCTGCTGAGGGGAGGCGCATCTGGTGTCTCCAGTGGCAGACACCAGAGATGCAAATGCTCCTTCAGACCTGACTGAAAACATGTACCTGACCAGGGGCAGCAGTTTTGAGGGAGGGCTTGTGGTTTTCCATTTATTTTTGTGGAATGTGGGAATTTACGTCTGGACTAGAGCAGGTGGAAGCTTTCTCTGCTTGGATTATGTTTCATTTGGATTTATGGTGCCCCAGCAATCACGTGGGGATTGTGCAAACTGGTGTTGGTCACCACAAGCTGAGGGAAGATGCTGACAGGTGTTGATTGATCTTGCAGAAATAACACCAACAGAGCCAGTGTCCAGAGGTACCTCAGGAATTGCCTGGACTCCATGGGGCTCCACCACTACTGCAGGTGTGTGTGTACAGACGTACAAATACACGTACTCCACCACTACTGCAGGTGTGTGTGTACAGACGTACAAATACACAGGCGTATCTGGTGTGTGTATATGTAGTTAGTGTATGAATATAGTGTATATTTGCTATATATAGTGTATATTTGCTATATATAGTGTATATCTACTGCATGGTATTACAGGTACTCTTTCTACAGTACAGTGTATTCATAGTACTCATTTCTGCAGTTTGCCTATTTTCACTGCCTTGTAAAGGGGATGGAGGCATCCTCTTCTGATCCTAGAGCTCTAATCCCAGATCTCCCGGTGCTGAAATGAGGGCTGGAAATGCACTGTCAACCCTTCACTCATTTTTGTTTTGCAGATCTGCCCATAACAGCAACAACTTCCGAGAGTGGTGTGGCATATCCAGGGAAGAATGATACAATTCATGGTAAGTAAGATCAAAACCAAGCTGAGAAGATTAGGGACCCAAACCAGATGCTCTGTAATCAGGAACTTCAGCCTCAAAATTAGTATTCTGCCTTTTTAGCTGCAAATTGCCTTAACGGCTGTTCTCAAAAGACCCAGATAATTCATGGTAGCTTTTTAAAAGACTCTGGATGTTTTTGATGGAAGAATAAAAAAAACCAGTTGATATATGGGGCACACAGAGTTGTTGCTGTGCTCCTGAGTAGTCGGTTCATTTTTATCTTAGACTGTCAAAGCTGGAACAGTAGAAAAGCCTCAGTGTGTGCCATGAGCAGATCTAGACATCCCCCAGCTTTGCAGCATTGTGGCAGGTTTAGACACATTCCAAACAGAACTGAGCAGCACCCTTGAATGGAAAGCTTTATTCATTATATGCAGTGCACTTATCCTGCCCAGCTCACATCCCCGGTCACGTCAGCATTATGAGATGGACACTGTACAGCTGTGCTCTCTTGGTGAGGTGTGCACAGAGTGCTGGGTCACACAACACCCACGTGAGCTGTGGGACCAAGGGTCTGTGGGGACACAGCCCTGTGTGCTCAGGCAGGGCTGGCTGTTGCTGTCCTCAGGGACATGGTAAATGTCATGTAACTGCTGCTGCTGTCACCCAGAAAGGCTCCTCTGTCTGAAAGTCCTCTCTTGTATCACTTTAGATTTCCAGAGGTCTGGCTTGTCCCTGTACCTGGTCATCCTGATCGCTGTGGTGTGTGGTGCTGTGGTTTTCCTTGTCATGTCTCTTATCCTTTGCATTAGAAAGCCCAAAGACGGTGAGTAGAATGTTCTGGAAAAGCTGAATGTTTGATGCATGCCCGGCATGGTTTGACCTTTGATGGGTTTTGGGGCCTGGAGCTGTGCTTGCAGCCACCAGCTGCACTCTGGCACCTGCATCACACAGGCAGCAGATGAGATGCGTGGATTGACACGGAGGCGGGGGGAGATCCAAAGGGGCAGAAAACTCCTCACAGTCAGGAGGGTCTTCCAGGCACCAGCTGTGGGGTTGGGCAGCAGTTGCCCTGGTGCTCCTGAGCTGCACCCTCCCATCCCTGCACAGCCTCTGGGGCAGCTCAGTCCCTGCTCTGTAGCCCATCCCGAGGTGTGTGGCTTGCTCTGCCACAGAGCCTTGGGATGGTTGTTTCTCACTGCTGCTCACAGACATCCCAGGGCTCAGACTTGCCTGCTTGGCCGGGCTCATCGTTCCAAACGTTTAAAGTCTCTGGCAGAGGGTTTGTCCAATCCTGCTGCTGGGAAATGCCTTTGGCACCAGTTGCCACTCAAGAGTTCCCATAGGTGGCACTCAGAGGGGAGAGGTCATTGTCAATTCTCCCTATTCCACATGAATTTGTTCCCTCTCTGCTCTTTAGTCCCAGGATACATTCACTGAATGCCTCTGTCTCTCCTGCACTGCCACCAGAAATGCCTCTGACCAAATGTTCCTTGGAGCCCTCTCCTCACCAGCTGCGCTCAGCTGTGTGCAGGGAGCTCACAGGTGTGCTTGGGGGTTTGAGATCCCACACTCTGCATTTCCTCCTTTGTTCCTCCAATGACCTTCCTATGACCCCATGACCTTCCCATGACTCCATGCTACCAATTAATAATTGTCAGATTTTTTTTTTGCCGTTTTTCTTATTTTTATCTTTTCTTTTTTAAAGAAACTCAGAATAACCACTTTCAAAACTGTTCTTTATTGAACTTCTAATGAATAGGGAAACTGGAGAAACTGTGAACTTCTAATTTCTAATGTCAGCTTTATCTTTGACATTGGATCCGTTACTTTGACCCAGTTGTGTGCTAGCTGGGTTGTTTTCGTTTTCTTGGACTGAATCCTGGGAAACTGAGTCATCACCCACCTGACGTGATATCCAAGGCTGTTATTTTTGTTCAGTCTTCAGAGGTCATTTTCTTATACCAAGAAGATAAACAAAGAAATGGGTTTTTTAAGAATGTAAGTGCAAATTATTGACACAAATTCTGATTTTTCTTTTCCAGCTCAAGTGTATGATGTAAAATTGTAAGTATAACCCTTTATCTGGTGCATTGATGAGTCCTGGGGGGCTGTAAGAGAGCAGAAATAAAAAGCACTGCTATTAGCTGTCAAAATGAAAAGCCCCTTAAGCATTCTAGGTCAAGAGGTTCACAGTTAGCTAAGCAGCACATTGTAGGATGGCCTGTGGGCTTTGCACAGCAACACAGAATGTGGGAAAAAAGATCTTTTTCATGGCAATATCAGAATTGTAAAAGTGAGCAAGAGCTGCTTATTAACTCCTAAGCCCAAGGGGGGCTACTGAAGATGATTGCCAAGGCTAAATTCCCAAAGTTTTTTCAAATGCAGAGAAAGGGAACTCCCCTTCTAGAGACCACTGGTTATATTCTTATTTATCCTCGAAACAATCCTGGCTGAATTTGCTTATTTTAACCATAACTGTGGCAGGAAGTTATAGCTATTTCTAAACTCAGGTTTCACATCCTGATCTACTTGTGACTTGTGGAAGTTTTACTGAAAAGCCTGATAATCCAGTAAAACATACAAGGAGAACCACTTCTCCAGGTATAAATTAAAGTGCTGCTGACTTGAGCATTACAGTGGGATGTGCCAGCCTCCCAGTGCTAGGCTTCCCCAGCAGTGTGTAAAGCAGCAGTTTAAGTAACAGTTGAACCCTGAGCAACAGAACCAATGCTGTGATGACATTTCTCTTTAGAGGATTTACCTTCATTTAAAAATTATTAGATACCATAAGACAGACGGTGGATGTGGGCTGCTTTCCATTCTCAATTTACCTTTCCTCCAATATTTTCTATAAATATATATATATATTTATTTATATTGATTGATTGTGCCAGTCCAAGAAATGGTGGTAATCCTTGCATTGCTTGCACATCCTTTGCTGCCTCTCCCTGCAAACTTTCCCTGGGCTGGAAGCAATGCTGCTACAATGTCCAAGGTCCTTTGGCCACCAGAAAGCAAAGGACAAAATTCTCTCCTTCAGAATATTGCCATAGTCCAGTGGCCCAGGTTTACTCTGGTTTGGGTCAGACCATGATATTGGTCAGAATGCTGATGGTTGGGAGATGCTTTGTTTACTCTGGTTCCTACTCTTCTTGCATTTTGATTTCAGCCATAACTCGAGAGCAGCAGCTTCTTCAGGCTGGGATAGCATAGCTCACTATGAGGAACCCATCTGTCCCACTGAAAACAACTACGTGATGGAGCCCACAGAAAACAAAATCTCTGAAGAAGTAAATAAGAACGTGTCTGACTGTGTTGGAAAGCCCCAGGAATGTGTGTATGAAGTAGGGGACACTTCCTGAGAACCAACAATGCTCTGCAGATACCGGCCCTGAGGAGCCCCTTCACCCAGACAAAATACACGTCTTTCTTTTCATTTTTGCCTCTGACAAATAGGTTGGACAAGCAGTGGTTGCTCTCCCTTCACAATCCCTGCAGAGAGAATGTATACCTCACAGGAACTTCAGTTTACAGACTGCTTTATAGAACTTCTGATTTTGTTTTCCTTGATTCCTTTTACCATCTCTGTCCCAGAAAGGCCTTTGAAAGCTGTGGCATGCAGGTCCCAGGCTAGGAGCACTGTACTAAACTTCCTGCTTTATAGGGCCAAAAGGACTGGTGTTTCCAGCCTTTGTGGGGTGGGAGGAGAGCGCTGAGGGCTCCTCAGCACCCCCATCCCCGTGGGTGAGCAGGGCAGCAGGTGGCTGGCTTGGGAATTGATGGTTCTTCTCCTGCCCACTTGACGTTGCACAGATTTAATAAAAGAGAGACCTTACAGAAACACTGAAAGGCAGATTAAAGCCGAGAGAAACTCAGCAATGTGCCACACCAGGAGAAGCAGTGCAAGAAGCAGGAGTGTCCCATGCAGTCCTTGTGCTGCCCTTGACCCCCTCCACAGCACTGCAGCAAGGGACAGGCACACTGGCCATAGCCCCGGGGGGTTCTTGTACCCCAACCAGGCTCATTCTGTCTGAGCTCACGTTCTCTGTCCTCTCTTTAAATGCATGATTGATATTTGAAAGAATACTTCTCCGTAAGTTTGGGGTAGGATTGCTTACATATGCCTCACATATTTTGGGGTGTGTATTTCTGCACAACTGGCTCGTTTTGGAATGCCAGCAAGCCACTCACAGCTCCTCAGTAGATACTCAGGAAGTACTTTCCTCCCAGCTTAAAAGGCCTGAAGGGTAAGTTATGAATAATTTCTACTGCCCTGAGTCAATCTACCGTGCAGTTATGGAAGAGCCTTTTTACAATGAACAGGGCAATCCTGTGTCCCATTAAAAACCATGCAGACAGGTGTAAAACAGAGGAAGTGACCCAAGGGATGAGTGGGATGTTGGTGATGCAAGCACAGGATTACTGGACTCCCAGCTGTGCTGCTCACACTCAGGACAGCTCTGTATCTGCAGGTCTCTGAGCATCAGCTCAAAACTCATCAGAATTCAAAGGGAGTGTGAGGTGCTAATGGAAAGGTATTCTAGTCAAAAAATACAAGATTGTGGTACTGTAAAACCCATGGAATGTCTCTACCTTATGTATGCATGTTGGCCTCGTTTTGGGTTTAGTAGGGCAAGAAAAGTTACTGAGAAAGATTGCAAAGAAAATTATTGGTACAAAACCACATCTGTGCAGTCTCTTGGAAAAAAGAGAAAAAACAAATTAGCAAAGTGTGCTCATGGGAGCCAAGGCTGAGAAGGTGAAGGGGCTATTTGTTTACAGCTTCTCTGAAAAGGACAGAGAAATTAGTGATAATTGTCTGATAGCACTTTCAAAGGGCAAGGAAAAGCACTTCTTTGTATGCAACACAGAAATAAATGTGGAACACAGTGCTTTTCAGCCGGGGCTGAGAGCCAGAGGTCTACTGGGAAATTAGAGGAATGAATTATTTAAGAGTTCATCAAAATGCACAAACCACCAGGCACACTTTCCAGGCACTTATCAGTGGCCTTGTACTTTCTCCTTGAGTGTTCCTGTGCTACAAGTTTTATTCCTCTTTGTTAAGAATCAAGGGCTGGGATATCTTGATTTGTGAATGAAAAGGGAATACATGGCAGCTGCTGGTGCTGTCATGGAGAAAACTGCCAACATGTACACGCAGCTTATTGCAGATGTGGAGAAAATAGGTGTGAGTGTGAGTTTCTGCATGTGTTAGGTCAGAGGAGGAGGGAAGGAAATGTGGCAGGTGCTGGAGCACAGCCTGAACTCAACCATCTGAACTCAACCTGACTGCTGTGGCCACTGAAGGGGGAATACGGCTCTGGACACTTGGAATGAACTGCAGTGCTCTTCATCTGAGGTGTCCTGAGGTGTCCTGATGTGTCCAGAGCTCCAGCCTGAGGAGAAGGGAGCGCTGAGGGAAGGCAGAGATGCAGAGACAAAGGGCTGCCCACTGAGGGGCAGGGTGGGTGGTCACACTGTGGTCTGAGCTCTCTCTGCTGAAGTTCCATGGGTAATGCCTGCTGGGAATCCCACAGCTTGCCCCAAAATCTCTCAATTCCAGCTGCACTGCAAAGCCACAACTGATGCAGCCCTACCAATGTGGATAAACTGTGGTGTTATCCTGGCTGGACAGCCAGCACCGGGAGCTGGTGATATTAAATATAGCTGTTGTAAGGCAAGCTCATAAAACTGAAAAGAAATCCATGAATTATGGTCTCTGTGTGTTTTGTGTCTGAATGCACTGTGGGACAGCTCGGCAGGGTCCAGATCCTGATTTGATGTGGGGGGTACCTGGGCAGAGGGGCAGCTGCTGTGCACCCTGTGCAGGGCAGGCCAGAGGCTGAGCTGAAGTCACAGCAGATCATCCCAGAGCAGCACTTTTGTTCACCAAACCCCGAGATCAGCCAGCCTCTGCAGAGCACCAGGAGTGTAGCAGCAGTCTGTGTGTGCGTTTCTGGGGTGTTTAAAATGCTGCTGCCTTCCCAGGCATTACCTCTTCCGAGGCACTGCCAGGTACAATGCAGCTGCAATCACTCACACACAGCTTTGCCTGATAACTTTGGCAGAAAAGCTGCAGCAGACAAAGAAGTAATCAGGAAGGCGCTCTGTATGGGAGATTCCGCAGGATTTATTCCAACCACGTGCGCGAATGGGAGAACAAACACAAAGCCTCCCACTCCCGAAGGGATCCCAGGAACAGGGAGAGCGAGCTGCCCTCTGCACGGGGTTATAAAGGTCACCAGACCAATGGAGAGAGCTTGGGGGGGGGAGAGGGGATGCCAGAACCAGTGGGGGGATTTAATGGATGTGGTTAAGGACAGCAGTTTCAGGTAGCAGGGCTAGAGCATATCAGATAGCAAATGGGGCGGGGAGACCAACCTGGATGGAGACCCAGGCAACCCTGAAATGGCTGAGGCCGGGAATCCAGGGGGGAGGCCTTTTCAATCAATCTATTTGAGGGGATACTGGTGGCATAAACCCACCAACCTCCACACAGGAGGAGGAACTGGGGGGGCCTGAGAAAAGCCAGCATCAGGCAGTGATGAGCCTACAGCGAGCACCAGCAGCTGGTGCGTGTGGCAACTGCAGGTAAGGGCACTTCTGATGGTTCTGCTGGCTGGGCATGTGCAGCCCACCTGTGGCACCAGGAAAGAAATGAGCACTCAGAAGACGTCCTACACATGGGTCACTTTCTTGGTGTCAGGAGGGGTTTACAAGGATTTGGCCAAGCTAATGGGCAGACCAGAACTAATGTCATTGACCTGAGAATTCCTGGGAAGGGAAGTAAATTTTTTTCAGAGAGAGCACTTGTACATCACGTTTCTGTCACACAAGCTTTTACGGGAAATGCTAATTTACAATAATTTCTGTTTCTTTAAGTGGAACAAGGTCATGTTTTGATGTCTGACTATATGATTATCTGATGCAACAGAACTGCGGTGTGAATGGCTGGGGGAGATCACACAATCAGCTTCTGTGGGACATCCAAAAAGTACTTGGTAAAATACAGTCTGTTGAGTTAGCTATGGCTGGACTGAACAAGAATGTCTCAAGTAAAAATTGCTTCTTTTTTGAGTGAATATGGTTGAAAAAGAGCACTTTGAGACCTTTCTTCTTCAGTTATCTACTTTTTGGCAATTTGCTCATAGCTGGGTACTGAATTTCATCTCCTTGAATGCTAAGGATCTTATTTTGTCACCAGAAAAATGGTAGCAAACTTCCCTTGCCACTGGCAGACTTTGTCAGAATATGAATGTAAGATGAAGGCTCAGCAGGGCTGGTCCCCATGAACAGGGTCTGAGGGACCATCTGTGCTCAGGGTCATGGGGACTTTACTGGGTCACCTGTGGTTAGCCCAAGATGAGTAGCAGAAACTGCAGAACAAAGAGTTCCTGGGTGTTGGTAAGTGAAGAAATGACGCTTGAAAGGGTGTCCTGTCCTGGGTGTGGGAGGAAGTTGAGTACCAGGGGCGACAGGCTGCCTTACCCATGGCACTGCATGGGAAAGAGCAGCAAATTCAACCCAGAGCAGAGACACTGGAATAAAATACTGCATTTTAATAAACCGGGTAGCTATCCAACCTGTCTGAGACAGTGAAAGCTTTTTCTTTTTGTGTTTGGATTCAAAACTATGAGGAGTCCCTTCAGTAAGGAAGAAACAGGCTGACTGTGTGACTCAGGGAGTTGTGTCTGTGTCCAGGGAGAGAAAGATGTCATGTACATCACATTTGGGGAACCACAGTTATTCATGTCTGCTTTAGTTATATAGTCCCTTTTTTTTAATCCTGTATAATTAGAGCCTCAGGAAGTCTTGCATGTCCGGTTCAAAAAAGAATCCTATCAGCAGTTTTAGCTTGGGTTTTCAACATCTTTCAGGGCATGTTCCCCAAAACCCAGCTTCTCTTAAACTGTTTTATGTAGGAGACTGTTTGTTTTGGACAAGGTTCTACTGTCAGTCATGGACCAGGGTGTGGAAAAGGTTGAGTTTTAATAATCTCTATGAAAATGGACACATTTCCCCCTTTGAGTGACATAGCTTGAAATTTTAACAAAAGCTTTTTTGTTTGTTTGCTTTTAAGCAGGACTCAAACATTGCTAAAAGCTTTTAGGCAGGACTCAAACATTGCTAAAAGCTTCTCAGGGACAGCATGGGCAGATGGATATAGGCCATGTGCACTGGTACCCCCCTGGTAGCTGTAGCAAAGATGTCAAGAAGAAAAGTCAGCAAAAATCAAGTTTCAATGTCTTACACAGACATGCTTTGCAGGAACGGGTGCTGCTGCCCCCATAGTCTTCCAAATTCCCCCAGGGCTCCAGACTGGCTCTCAGCCTGGATCCCTGGGTGGATTTGTTACACCAGGACATTTTGTGTTTTGTTCCAGGCAAGTTCTGCCACAGCAATCAGCAGGGCTCAGGCGCAGTCACAGCCAGCAAGGGTCCCATGGGTGGCCATGCCTCTGCCTGGGACTGAGATGACAACCACGCTGTTCTCATTAGTTTACTGACTTTGGAAAAATGGAGATAATGTCCAGCTCTCATCACCCTAGCAGAGAGGGAATAAGCTGTCACTGACACGGAGCAGCACTTCCAGAGATGGGTTCAGCTGCAAGGTGAATGTTTCAGCCCAAGCAGACAGGTATTTGTTGTGATGGGATGAGGCTGTGGCACAACCATCCCATTTACCATTCTCTCCCAGCTCCAGTAGAAAACAGCTCCCTGTCCCTCAGACACAACCACCTCCTGCTCAAAGATACTGTTTTCCTGGTGCAGATTTTAGAACCATATGCTAAGGCATTGCTCTTGCATAAATCCCAAAAAGCTCCTCTACTGACTCATTAAACGCCTGTAACAGAATTCACTAGGTCAGTAGATTTGCTTTTATACATGTTTCTTATCTTTCTGTAAGTCCTTCTCCTTTTGGAGATCACAGATCACAGATCAATCCTGTGCATCACACGTAGATAACTCTTAGAAGTACTTTCAAAGGTACCCTACAGAGCACACTCAGAATGCCCCTTGGCTGCCAGTCATAAGCCACCTCCTTGGCAAAAACAGTGTGTGCTTTCAGAGCATGAAACACAATGACTTTTGCCCGTGAACGGGACTATTGCAGCAGAAATGTGTGGAGAGAGAGCCTGTGATGCTCAACATGACCTGGCAATGGGCACTTGCAGCTCAGAAAGCCAACTGTATCCTGGGCTGCATCAAGAGAAGTGGATGGGGACAGGGAATGGGACTGGAAATATCCATACAGCCTTTCTCCTTCCTTCACCCTTCACCTAACTCAGCAGTGAAATGGACTCGTGATGTTTCAGAAAGAGGATCCTAGATGACAAAGGACAGAATAAAAGGAAGTGTTCTTCACTTGCAGTCTGGACCCAAGAGTGTGGGGGTCTCTTGGGGAAAGGAGGACAGACCTGCAGTTCTGGGAGAATGGGAGAAGTTGGGCGGATAGTGGTGTTTGTGATGGCTTTCATCAGCTGCAACGGTGAGTAAACACTTCAATGTACAAGAACAAAAATCAGAGTACTAAGAGGGTAGGGAAATTCTTTTGAATTATAGCATCTTTTTTTTAAATTTGGCAAGTGCAGAAAGCTTTTAGCTCATTGTATTAACCACAGAGCCTGAGAATTCAGGAGAGTCTCCTTCGGCATCAGATACAATGACGTTCTTTCAAGAATGCAGCAAACGGGGCAGTATCGGGCAAGTCAGCTTCCCGGCCCCAAGGCAAGAACAGGATAGCTTTCTGGGACCCTTGGCAAGGACCTGTTCTGGTGTTGCAGCTCTCAAAACAGTCTGGGTGAAGCTGGAATAGGCATTCTACTAGAATTTAGTAACTCATCCTCATTGTTCTGTTAGCATGGCCCTGGGAAGAAGAGGAGCTGTAATTGTGAGATCAGGTGCTGGCACATTTAAATTCCCTTGGTCTCTGCTACCTAGTGACTCTCTGATTGCATCAGAAAAGCTGAGATTGGAACCTTGGCTCCAGTTCCTACGCCCCTGACTGAATATACCCTTTCTCAGGACATGTATGACACCAGCGGCAGCAGCAGCAGAAGAAAGTTTTGGGAAACAGGAGAAAAGTGCTCTTACAAGTTGTATATAGAAGCACAGGATTGCTCCTGACATTCAGAAAATTGGGTTGAAATATATTTCCCATTTCATCATAAAAAACAGCTTCACAGGTTTCTGGGATCTGCCTGTCAAGCAACTTCTTGTGAATTAAAGCTGCTGAATATAACCAGCGTCTTTCCAGGGAGGGGAAAGGGGAGAAGAATAAAGGGTATGGGAAGAAGTGAGCCAAGTCAAATGAAATTCAGGTGATTTGCTACTTACAAGAGGCACTTCCCAGAGGAGCTGTGGGATCCATGGGCAGACAGCTGAAGAAATTGGAAGATGTGCGGAGAAAATCTGCCCACTCTTCTTCTGTGCCTACCTGAATGCTTGGCAGGGTGCTGATCTGGGTCAGGTCTGAAGTTTTCCAAGGTTAAAGCAAAAGGAATGGCTCTGGTCCACCATTCCTATTCCAGGTCCAGTACTGCAGGGAATATCCTTAAATGCTCCAGCCCCAAGAAGCTTCTCTGTACAAAGAAAGAACTAAGAATTGGCAAGTGCCCAGAGAGACACACAATAAAAATAGACATGAGGTCAGGGCAGCTGTTCACTTCTCCATGCTTGATGATGTGGGCTGGCTTAGTGGCTGTGGTCTACAGCACATCTGAGACGTGGCCCCGTGCTGGCATCTACTGCCCGGTGAGTCCTGTCTGTCCAGAGGATATTTCCCTCTTCTCTGCATTCTGATTTCTTCCTTTCCACTGCTGTTCCCTGCAGCCCTCCTGGACCTGTCTGGTGTCCACCAGGTCACTGGCACATGGATGGGATCCACCACCATACCATGTACCTACGTGCCTTCAGAAGGTTTCACACAGCAAAGGCTTAGCTGGAGCATGGAGCGGGAATCTAGCACCTCCACCATCATCTGGAGGGATGACTCTGGTGACCACATCTTGCTGTCTAAATTCCGAGGCCGTGTCAGCATCCCAAAGCACAGCCCAGGGAATGCCTCACTCCTCATTGAGAACCTTGAAATGCCTGACAATGGACACTACACCTGTCAAGTCATCTGGAGGTCTACAGATAACAGCTTGATAACAAGAGAGGTGACCACTACTCTTAAAGTTGTCAAAGGTAAATCCAGCAACAAAGCCCTGCTCTTGTGCAGCCAGGTTGAACTAAAAGAAGGAAGGGGGGGCAGCACTGGGTGGGAATAGTCTTTCACACCACACTGTCTAGCCCACCTAGGTTGGGGGTTGAAGCATCTGCCTCCCTTGCTGTGTTGGTTAACCTTCCCAACACATGGAGGTGTAGGAATGCACTGGGGAAGGGGCCCAGTTAGTGTACAGCCCAAGCTGGATCTGTTGATGGGCCAGTGGAACCCATGATGTTTGAGATAACATCCAGGTCTGGTTCTGTGCAGGCAGCCAACATCTCTGTGGTTCTGTAGCAGGTGGGTGTTGTGTGAGCCAAGTCTGCCCTCTCCCCTTCCCGAGCATCCTCAGTGTGTGCCAGAAACAACAGACTTTCTGTAAGGGGGGCACCCACGCAAGACAGCAGGACTGTGATCGGGCAGCAGCAATGGTGGCACAGCTGGTGTAACCTGGATTAACACACAGGTGACCTGAACTCATCCTGAGCAGGGAGGTGACGCAGGAGCCAAGCTGCTTCCCCCTGAGAAGGCACCGACAGCAAGAGCCAGAACTGCTGTGGCAGGGGCACCATCCCCACCACAGCCAGGGCTCTGTGACCTGGGCCCCTCTGCTTTGTCTTCCAGTGGCAGCCACCAAGCCCATCATCAGAGCCGGAGCGCTGGGGCTGACGGTGCCGGCCGGAGCCAGCACCAGCCTGACCTGCGAGGCCAGCGGGTCCCCTCCCATCAGCTACCGCTGGTTCCGGAGCACCCCAGAGGGGAAAGCCGTGTTCCTGAGCAGTGGGGCTGAGCTGGTGTGGCACAGCCTGCGGCCCTCGGACAGCGGGACGTACTTCTGCGAGGCAGAGAACAGGGCTGGGGCCGGGGCCGTGCAGCGCAGCGATGCCGTGCAGCTGACGGTGACAGGTGAGTGCCCACGGCCACGCCTCGCAGCAGAACATCTGCAGCCCTTCTGCAGGGTAAAGGAACAGCATCCCACTTCCCTGCCCGGAAAGAAGGAAATGCCAAACGCCTTCAGCACTCTGACACACCCCTCCCCGCTGGCTCCGGTCAGTGTCCTTCTTTATTTCCTGTATTCAGTTTCCTCCTCTTTGAGGAACTGCTCTTTTCTGATGAAGAAAAGAGGGTTTGTACTTCAAACATTTATTTATTTATTCCTCTGTGGGTTTTTGAAGTTCTCCCTGGCTCTGTAATGCTGCCCACTGCACATCAGCAAGTTTAGACAAGGAGTCAGGGCTTTATTTTGAGAACAAGGAACAAGTGAGTGGTAGTTCAGTGGGGGAACAAACCAAACTGGCCTTTGCTCCTCACGAACAGCTGTGTGTCTCAGGGAGACGCATTGCACTTCACACACACCACGCTCTGACACCTCCAGGCTCTGCAGGACCCTGAGTGACAGGTTGGACTCAATGGCCCCAGAGGTCTTTTTCAATCTAAACCGTGATGAGTGCCTGGTGGAAAACTTGCAGCTCTCCTTGGCTGGGTACTCCACCAGCAGAGCTGTGAAGCCCCTGATGGCAGAGCCAGGCACAGGTACCACACAGTGGCTGGGAAAGAGGCAGAACCTGCTGAGCTCCCAGGGCACGGAGCTTTGGCTGAAGCCCCGGGGTGCTTTTCACAGCAGCCACACACTGGAGGGAGCAGCACGGGAACAGGGATCAGTGCTGCAGGTGCTGGCTGACGCTGCTGGCACAGCATCCCCTCCTGTCAGCTGGGTGGGGGCTGCCTCCTCCTGCTCCTGTCCCACCTGTGGACAATTCTGCTGGATCACAGCAGCATCACCCTCATGGTCAAATCCCTGTGTAAGGCTCTCCCTCCCCTCACCTTGCAGATCTGCCCACAACAACAGCAGCCTCGCGGAGGAATGTGGGAACCACGGGGAGACACCCCTCAGCCACAAGTCCGGGTGAGGGCGGTGACATGGAGCTCACAGTGACAGGTGAGTGCCCAGGCCAGGATTACTCATCTCTGTGGCAGAACATGGAGGCCGGGCATTTGCTCTTCCATAGCAAGATCAGACACCTGTGCTGAATATGAATTGTGCCTTGATAGTTACCCAGAGAGGCAACACCAGAGGCTGGCACCTCCCTGCTTGAGAGTGTGCCTGATGATGGGAGGGGGCAAGAAAACATCCTCTATGTCCCTCTGGGACCAGAACTTTTGAGGGTGTAGAGCTTCAGCAGGAGATCACCTGGGGTAAGAGACCTGGCTCTGGCCTCCACACCTCAGGGAGTTTATGGTGCAGCAGTTGATGGCAAATTTCCCCAGGCCAGCCAGGGAGTTACCAGAGGAGAGAGAGGGAGTGAAAGAGTCCTCTGGAAATCTAGGCAAGTGCCAGCAGGACAAAGCATTCCCCATTCCCGGGCCATGCTGTAGCCAGGCATCCTACACCATATCAGCCAGGGCTGCCAGGAACCTGTGGGGCGATGGTCAGGGAGGGGGACATGAGTGCCAAATGCTGTCCTAGGCCTGCTGGCAAAGACACACACAGGATAACAGGTGAGTCCAGCGCTGGCAGAGCAGACCCCATTCTCCCCATGCCCAGGGCAGCTCCCAGTGGGGCTGCAATGCATCCACCATTCTCCACTGACAGATCTGGTCCCAACGACACTGGTCTCCAGGATGGATACTGCTCCGGTGGGGCTTTTCACAGACACAGGTGAGTGGAGACTCATGCTGGAAAACACCAGATTTGCACTGGCAAGGGCAGAGTGATAAACACCATCCCAGACCATCTCCACATCTGGCTGCTGTGCTTGTGGCAGATACGGCTGCAAGGAACAAACCCCTGGCACGCCAAATACCAAACATCCAGGCAGGAGCTGCTCTCCCGGCTCCCGCCCACACGCTTGTTGGTGGGGGCGTTTGCAGCCTGGAGTTTGCTGTTTGTTTCCAGGCCGGGATGCCCCAATCTCGGGAAGTCTTCCAGGCTAGGCTGGACGGGGCTTGGAACAGCCTGGTTGGTGGAAGGTGTCTCTATGGCAGGGCGTGGAACGAGATGGGCTTTAAGATCCCTTCCAAACCAACCCATCTCGGCATTGTGTGGCTGAACCCCGGTGTCCCCCGGCCGCAGTGACAGCGCTGTCCGTCTCCCGCAGGTTCCCCGCAGCTCGCACCGTCCCCGCTGCTGTACGGGCCGGCGGCCGCGCTGGGCGGCGTCGCGCTGGGCGCGCTGCTGGCGACCGCGCTGGGCTGCTGGCGGCGGCGGCGGAGGAAGGAGGGTGAGCAGCCACAAACCCAGCCGGGGAGGGCGGTGGGGACAGCCCCGGGAGGAGGGGACGGGCGGGCGGTGGAGGGCCCGGTCGGGACAGTCCCATCCCCATCAACCCCAATCCCATCACTCCCATCCCCATCACCCCCATCCCCCTCACACCCCTCCCCCACCACCCCCCNAGTCTTCCAGGCTAGGCTGGACGGGGCTTGGAACAGCCTGGTTGGTGGAAGGTGTCTCTATGGCAGGGCGTGGAACGAGATGGGCTTTAAGATCCCTTCCAAACCAACCCATCTCGGCATTGTGTGGCTGAACCCCGGTGTCCCCCGGCCGCAGTGACAGCGCTGTCCGTCTCCCGCAGGTTCCCCGCAGCTCGCACCGTCCCCGCTGCTGTACGGGCCGGCGGCCGCGCTGGGCGGCGTCGCGCTGGGCGCGCTGCTGGCGACCGCGCTGGGCTGCTGGCGGCGNTTTTTTCTTTTCAGAACCTCTCTATGAAGTTGCTTTGTGAGTGCAATTTTCTACTTGGGACGTTAAGACTGAGAGCACTGTACTGGTGTCTGCTCCTAAAAAGCCTCTTTGCTCAGTGAAAAGCAAAGGTTTATTAGCCTTGCGGAGGGAGGTTCTGAACACCTTGGCAGTTTACTTAGCAACATGAGGACTTAACACGTGGTCACAGGAGATAGCCAGACTGTTCTTTAATACGGTAGAAAAACAGAAGGATACTCTGGGTGCTTTGCTCTGCCTGTCACATGCCATAGGAAACCTGTTCTCTGTGGGAAATTCACGCCATTATTTAACAAAATAAAGGACAGAAATTCTCAGCTCTTCATTAAGTTCCTTCTATACATGCCTTTCTCTACAAGAAACATGTCCTAGTGCTTGCTGAAGAATTACTTTGCAGAGTTCCTGTTAGTGTATGATTATACAAACACATCTTCTGCCCTGTCCTCATCTCAATCTCCAACACTTCGCTGCTTTCCTACTCAGAGACACACTGCAGCCATCTGTAGCCATTTTTCCCAATTATTCCCGGTATTTACTTTCTAAAGGTTAGATGTCTGCTGGTAACTTTTAGAGTATAACATGACAATGCCATGAGAGTTTATAGTACCAGTATTAACTGTTCAGTGCTTCTTTTTGTGTGTAATTCTTTCAACATCACTTTCTAGTGTCTTTCAGAGCCCCCCAGCCCTCACTAGAATAATATGAATTTTGCTGTTCCCCAGATTATGCAGTAGATCTTGTCTCTGACTAAGAGGTGAATGAAGTGCCATCTGCTTTAGTTGTCCCTCTCACTCTTGTCTCTCTTGTCCCAGCCGCAGCACTGCAGATGTCGCCCTGCTGCAGACTGAGGTGGAAGTCCCTGACAAGTGCCTATATGAGGAAACAAGCTCTCACACTGAAAAGACCACCGTGAAAGACAAGAAGAGTCCCGAGTATGAGAATCTTGTGACTGCAATGGAATCACAATATGAAACAGAAGGAATTCAGTAGAGTACTGGCTTTTCCACATGAGCAGCCATGCAGGGCTGCAGGTACTGAATAGTGGACTTAACAGAAGGAAACTCTTCCTCCTCTTGTCCCTCTGCTCTGCTCTCACTGCTTGCTTTAACCCAGAGGAGCTGCGTAACCTTTTGGTCCTTGGCAGACCAATCCCTGCCTGCAGGAGCGGAAACCCCCAGCCAACTGTTTGTCTACCCACTTCTATAAAGCAAGTTGTTTCTGAGCAACCTGAAGGACCGAGGTCAGGAAGAGAGGATCTGAAGGAGTGGAAACATTAAATTCTTTAGCCCATAAATCCAGGAGTAGTTGGTGCAATGCTTGCCAGTCAGTAACACTGGCAAGGGGTGCTCTCCAATGTGTTCCTGTTAAGACATCCCAGGCTGCAAGGAACCAGGATTGTGTCGGAAATGGAGATCCTCCGGCTTTTGCAGCTCAGCAAATATTGGTTGTATATTCTGCCTCTCCTTGAGTCCTTCTTTTTTCATTACAACATGGTAAAGGGACCAGAGCAGGGAGGTTGATGTCACAGGAATGTAATTTTTGCTATCAGACTGGAGCTCAGCGATCAGAGAGGGAATGAGTCTCTGAACTGTGGTTTTCTCCTGGAAAACCAGAAATTATGTTGAAGGAAATGCTGACATTTAATTTTTGCAGTATGGGGGCCAGAGGCATAATAAAATAGAGAGAAATTTGACACATTTGGGTAATGATTAAGGGACCTCTCTGAATACAACAGACTGACACCAGTTTACTCTGTGGGACGTAAATTAATCTGTGTGATTATTAATGCTGACCTATCTTTTAACAAGGATGCCATTCCTGCCTTTAGCTGCAGTGCATTCCCTACAGTACACTGTCTCTCAGCAGCCTGATTTGCCTTGTCATTGTTAATCATTTGCATCTTGCCTGTACTGGAGTGCTGCTGGCAGCTCTGTCCTCCCTGTCTGTCCCTCCAGCCAGCATCCCTTTGTCCTCCGGGCTTGGCAGGGAGGAGGAATGCCACCTGGCTTTAGCAAACCTAATTTGTAAGAAGAGTTGCTGGCTTTTATTAAATCAGTGGGTGCAGCAAGGAAAGCATGGGGAAGCAGCTGAGCTCAAGTCACACACACTCCTGCTTGGCCCTGGCTTCACCCACAAGGCTCATCTCTGCTGCCACGGATCGGGTCAGCAGCCTAACAGCGGGGTCACGCTGCTATTTATGGCCTGAGCACTGTGTAGAGCCACACTGTTACCTTTCCAGCTCTGAATTGCAATGATGCTGCTTCTGCAGGATGTGAGGTGGGCAAGATCCTGCCTATATTGTGAGATCTTCACAAACACGGTGACAGCCATGCAGGGAGGGCTGTGCTGGGTGTCAGGCTGCGCTCCAGGGAGGCAGACAGGATCCAGTCTGTCCCCATGGGCCCAAGGCAGCCAGGCCTGAAGACTCCATGCTGCAGAAGCTGCTGGCATCAGCAGTTCCAGGGCTGGTGCGGAACAAAGGAGCTGAGGGGAATGAGGAGCTGCAGCCACACTCACACAGGGCAGCAGCATGTGGTGCAAGGTCAATACTGTGTGGGAAGGGAACTGAAAATTTCTCAGCTTCCCCATCCTTACCTCAGCAGATCTAGGCCCAAAACACGTGACATGGCACTCCCCTTTCCCCCACAAATGTCATCCTCATTAATTTTCAATTAGTTTGGTGTTTTGTGCAGGTTTCCCTGCTTTTATAAGCTCTGAGCTCCAGGTTTACTCACTGACTATTTAACACCATGATTTTTCCATCTTGTGATTCCTCCCAGCACTGATCTGCTCTGAGGAGGTCTGGATACCTTCCTCAGAAGACATGAAGGCTGGGAGAAGCTACAGAGGAAGAAGGCAACAGGAGTTAAGAAAGGGGGAGCAGATGCTCCAGATGGACCAGCCCCCATGTACCCCATGTTGTCACTGCCTCTAATTAGGGCAGCAAAAGGACTTTGGTCACAAGTAGTAGAACAGTGGAAACGTAAGAAGCCTGTCTCCAGTGCTGAGGTGTTTTTCCCTGTGCAGCAAGTGTGTATTTCTTTCATTTTACTTTTGGCATGTTTTCCATGTTTGTAGTAAAACCTGTAGGCAACATTTTTCTTTTGAAAGTCACAGAGGGTTGTGCTGTGTTGCATCACCATCAAAACAGAAAACTTTTCCTTTCCTTGCACTGGTCGCTCACCCAGTGCTCATCTGCTGAGCCCCAGCTCTGCTCCAGAACAGAAGGAAAACCTCAGCTTTTGCACTGAAAGGACACTGCCTCCCAAAAACACACTGTCTCGAGTGGCCAGTGCAGTGCCATGAGACTCACAGTTCCCCTTGCAGTGCCCATCCCATGGAGGGGAATTGTTGGCTTTTACACCTCTGGGATAGTACCACACTTCAGAGCAGGGAGGTGGGAGATAAGTCCCACAGAAATTTGTCCCACTGTAATTTGGTGCTTGTTCTTGTAAGAGAGGAAGGGGTTTACTTTCAACTTTCTTCCCCTTCACCCCAGTCATGTGGAAGGAACTGGGGCCTGAAGGGGAGAGTTATCTAAAAAGCAGAGGGCAAACTACTGAAAGCAAAAATTGGAAATGCATGAGAAAGCAACAATGAATGGCATAAATGAACACTTGGCCAGCTGTGGTGCAAAGGAGGCTGGGTCTGTTGAAACCTCGAGGTCTGAGTGACAGCAGGGCTTGGGGCTGTCTGCTTCATGGAGGATCCACTGGGGACAAAGCAAAGGCTGAAATCATAGACCTCGCTCTCTTTAGAAGCTAACCTCAGTGATAAAGATCAGGGTGATGTCTGTGAGTCATGAGGAGGTGCTGGAGAGAGACCATGGGAGTGTGAGTCACAAGGAGGAGGGCCATTTCTGGGCCATTTCTGGGCCACTTCTGGACCATGTTTGTCCAGAAGTGCACAAGCTATTCAAAAAGCAGAACACAATTTGCTTAGGCAATGATATACATTCAGCTTTGTACAAACTCAAACGTCTTCAAAATATTTATGAAGAAATAGTTGCAATAAAAATCCAAAAGCTTAGTATTCAAGTTTATTAATATTCTCAAATATTGCAAAATTCACTGGTGCTACTGTCCTAAAACTAGTCAGTAGGGTCTTCGGATTTTTTTATTTCTGAACTTTCCATGTCAACCGCTTTCAGGGAGTTTGATTTGTCAAACTGGGCTGGATGATGCCACTGTCATTCCCCTACCCTGACATATCTGAGACTGCAGATCTGGAATGCGACAAGTCAGTTACTGAAAACACTTGTCAATCACTACATCTTCAAGTGGGATGATTTAGAGGGAATTACTTTACTTAAATAGCAGAATAGGCAAGCTTACTGCAAGTGCTGACTAGGAATAATCATCCAAAGACAAGAAGTCTTCTCCAAACAGCAAGGCTCCCAGGAGAGGCAATGGACCCCATGGTCTAATTTAAAATAGATTGAGCAAACATGCATTTTTCACTGGCTAATGGGCCAGAGGGAAGTTAATGAGCAGCCTCATTAGTTTGTACTTCATATAAAAAGATTCCCACATGTGCAAAGGAAAGATTCTTTATTATGGATAATGCTGCCTTTACCCATTATGTGATTATAGTTGCCAGAATCCTTGTTGACTGAGCTCAATTAACATCTGGCTAGTTAATGCTGTGTAAGAGAACACATTGTATTTGGATGCAAAGAACAAGGACCCAGGGCACAATTCCTGTTTTCACAGTTCAGAGGAGTTGCACCAGCATCCCTTCTGCTCAGATTTACTGTTGGGAGGGATACCCCGACATACACTTCCAAAACTGGGGTGGAAGGGAAGCCTGGCAGCACAGGATCAGTCAAGTGTTCTGGAACAATGGGATGGGCAGTTCAATACCTCGGTGGGGTTTTGGGGACGTGCCGAGCCTGGAGAGGCAGACTCCTGCCAGAGCGGGAGGAAAGGGCTGGACCCTTGGCGTCGCGCTGCTCAGCAGTGCCTCACTTGGGGTATTTGACAAACTGACACTCTGCACACTGAGTGTCGGACTCAGCTTGTCAAATACACGCAGTGCCACACTGCAGCTCCCGGGGTCACTGTCCTGGCTGGATGCCAACCTGGGCACACAGAGAAGGAAAAAAAGCACAGCAGCTGTTAACTTCAGAGGCTTTTTCCAGTTAGCAAAAAGCATCATTAACCCTCTCATATTTCCCCCTCCTACACTTTTTTTTTGGGTGAGAGAGAACCACACCAGCAGACACTGCCTTCTGCTGAGGAAAATATCCACTATATTAATTCAAAGGTCAGAAAAAGAACTACAACTCTACCCCTGGGCATGCATGTAGGAGTTCATCATTGACCCTGTTGGAGGCTCCTCCATTTGGCAGAATACTGTAAGGATTACGATGCTGAAAGAAAACCAAGCTCCACATAGGGAAGCAAAGAACTTCTTCAGAAGTGAAGTGAAACTTTCTCTTCCGTTGACAAACTAACCCCCTTCTGCTTCATTTCGAGCAGACAGAAAAAGCCTTTCCTGCAATAAGTGGAGCTTTCCACCCCCATATGCTGGCATAATCCAGCCTTTAAGGGTGAACATTGTATTCACGCACACACACACACACTTCTGGCACAAAGACAAAAGATACTGTTATTCCCTTGATCTTTTAACAGGAGTGTGCAGGGAATAAAGAAATGCACCTAAAGAAAACTAAATAACAAAACACACACAAGAGAAGATGTTGCACAGTGTTACTGTGTTCTGTGTCCTTCTGTGTCCTTCTCAGATCTTGACTGTCCAGAAATTCACTCTAAAAACAGATTTGAAATTCTGATACTGTACAACTCTCACAGAAATATCCATACCGGCTCCTAAATCACACACCCATTCTGCACAACACTTTATGTCACTCATACTCCCTGTGGACATGTCCAGATATAGCTGAATTTTAAGCATGGTGTTTTAGCTTCCTTACCAGTCTCCGTATTTTAATTTCACATGACCAGCATCACCAGTTTGTGAGAAAGTAGTCATGCTATTTTTAATATCAAAATAAAAACTAAAATGTTTTAAATTATATTTTTGAAGGTAGACCATTAAAGACACTACATAAAGTGGAATTAGGTGAAGTATATTAACAGTATCATAAGTGGGCAATTCATCAACCATTTGTATCTCTAACTTCTGTGACTCTATTTTACACAGATAATCATAGGACCCCATCTAATATCACACACAGAAATATACCTGGAAAGGAAAAGGGTTTTTTTCAGGTGAAAGCACAAAATAAAAAACAGTAGTGGCAAATACATGTTCTCCGAACCCAGAAGAGAGTGGAGTAAGACTTAAGAGCCAGGTAACAGCTACAGCTTTAAAGGTAAAATCTGTTTCTAGACTGAGCTACTACCCAGGCTTTGAAATTCTGGCATTCCACTGTCTCCACCTTTGCCTGGGGTGCGATGTAGATAGTGACCAGTTCTGTGTTCTGGCTCATCATTCCAAATGCAGTTCAGCCATGGTAGATAAAAGTATGTGGCAGTGGATAAAAGCAGCATGTGCATTTCATGGACGTAAGAAAACAGTGTCAATAAGCTGATTTAAGATCAGCCTACTGGAGTACATGTGAACCTGTGATCCCCAAAAGGGCTCTAAGCCATACCAAAATGTGGGGAAGCCACTAGAGAAAGACTGAGCTCTTCCACAGGTACTAGTGACCAGATTGCCTCCAGCTTCAGTGCTGATGTCTGACAGGGCAGATCTGGCCTTGGAAGGGGAAGAAGAAAACAAGGCAGCACTGCTTCTGCAATTGCAGCTCAAAATAATCCCCCGTTGTGGCTTTCTAAGAGGAAAAACAGCCACTTAAAATGTTGCTGTGAGGGACAGATAAGGAGTGGGGATATAGTGGAGATAATTCTATCAGCAGATGGGAATGGAACTTGCAACTCTACCCATAAGAGATCATATCTGATGTGAATGGATTTGTCATTGTCAGAGCTTCTGGTTTCAAGCTAAAGCGGGTATTTCCAAGTAAAAGCTCAGTGTTGTAAAACTGAGCAATCGACTGCATACTCTGAAGGCAAAACATAAAGAATTTTTCTTCCTGCATTCTTGAGTCAGTCCCTTACCAAAGTCACAAAAAGTCCCCTCCAGGCTGCACATCATCGCTCAGGTATTTTTACAGGGCTATCAGACTGTTCTGCAACTTGTAATGAAAATAAATGAAAAGTAAAATTATTGGATAGATTCGACTCTAAACCTCATAACAGCATGCATCAAAGTGTGGCTGTGTGGTTTTCACATGCTAAGTAGCAGAGCCCTAGGATGCAGGCTGCAGCCATTTCAAGGCGTGCATTTATTATGCAGGATTTGAACTGGAATCAAGGTCGTCTCTGGGTAAAACCCAAATCACAGCCTGAATTGCAAGCAAGAGTCCCCACAGATCTGTGGCAATGGGGCCTGCTGAACCCCTGGCCAGCTGAAACCTTGGATTGTGTTTCTCCTAGGAGCTGGAAGCCTTCGTCATGACAGAGTCAAGCAAGGCTTTGCTCATGGCAGGCTTCCACTGGATGCTGTCTTGCTCCATATAGGATCTTCCTGTGCCCCCAGCCCTGCAGTGGACATTGCAGAGAGCTTTGCCAGATAAACGCTGCTCCCTTGAAAGCCCCCAGGAAGGGCTTGATAATCCCCCCATTACTTGGAGGCCCCCAGCCTCACACGCTCCCACAGCCCCTGCACTCACCTGAGCCCTGCAGACCCTGTCCCTGCACACTGGACTCTGTCCCCATGGCTGCTCATGCCCCAGATGCCCAAAGTGGGGAAGGGGGGTGTGCGATAAACTTTCATCTGCTGCACTGAAACCATCAGGACAGTGAGAAATGGAGCTGAAGAGCACACTTGCACACGGCTGGGACAAGGTCTCTCCCGGGTTACACCCTCCTCCATTCCACACCCTCCCCTGTTCATTGTGAGCTGCCTCATCAATGAGTAATTTAGATCAAAATCTCCCACTGCCAGCAGCTCACAGGCAGCATGAGTGTGTGTGTGTGAGAGAGCTGAGGGAGCACGTACACATGTACCCTTGTGCCGAGTAGTGCTACACATCACTGCTAATCACATTCATCCTCATCAAGGAGCCGTGCTCCAGAGCACAGTGCTCCCTGGCTGGGACCAGTGGCTTTCCATCCCTGAGCCTGCCCTCCCCAAGCACACCCGGCCTAACGCTGCCTCATCCCTGCAAAGAGGCACCAAAAAGCCCCTCTGGCTGAGGCAGACACAGCCCCAGCACCAAAGGAAGGCGGCCCAAACCCGAGCAGGATTAAGATTCCCCAAAGCTCGAGGTGTAGCACGGGGTGGGAGGACAGCTTTCCTCACTGCCAGGAACACGGACACCCCGCGGGTTTCGGTGTCCCAACACCCGTGGTCCTTTGGGACCTCCCGAGGGAGAAACAAGAGACGAACCCTGCAGGACACGTCCTCCCCTGTCCCCAGCCACCCCTTCCGCGGGCAGGACGGGGACCTGGCACCTACCATGGCTGGGCCATCGTGGCCCGCGGCAGCAGGGCCGGCAGCAGGGCCGCAGCGGGGGTCGTGCAGGAGCGCGGCGGGGGCACAGCCCGGGCACACAGCTCGGTTTTGAAGGGGCTGCTCCTCCTTCAAGAGGAAGCTGCGAATGGGGAAGATAAGGCTGAGGTTAGATAACAGGAAATGTCTGGATGTGAGTGACAACACATCCAGGTTGTGAAAGCAGCTCTCCCCATCCTGCTGCGGGGCACGAGCGGCTGAGGGCGAGTGCCGCCGCCTTCGCCCAGCGCAGCCACCACGGCTCCGTGGGCCGGGCCCAGCCACGGGCAGCACAGGGAGGGTGGCCGGGAACGCTGTGAGCAGCCACAGCGACTGTCCCAAGTCCGGCCACCTCAGGCCATCCACCTCACCGTGGTCAGGCTCTGCTGCCCTGGCTGCTGAGGAGCCATGCAGAGGGCAGTGAAGGCACAAACAGCCACAAGGGCTCTGGTTCGATCTCATGCCCGTGCT
Source organism: Pomatostomus ruficeps (assembly GCA_013400735.1). Taxonomy (NCBI): domain Eukaryota; kingdom Metazoa; phylum Chordata; class Aves; order Passeriformes; family Timaliidae; genus Pomatostomus; species Pomatostomus ruficeps. Next base: position 319,319 of record VYZT01012453.1, read on the forward strand.
GTGCACAGAGGGGTGGATGTCTTACCCTGAGAGGAATCTGACTGAGGTGCAGGGAAGCAGGGCTCTGTTCTCAGGGGTGGGCTGATGCTTCAGCCATTGCAGGAGGTTTTGCTCCAGAGGCTCCCCCACAAGGCTCACCTCACTTTTGAATTCACAGCCATGCCTCAGTTCCTCTGTTCCCTCGCACTCACGTGAGCAGACAGGCTTTGCTCTCCCAGTTGCAGCACCCGACCAAGGCCCTTTGTCTGTGCCCCTGGGGGTCCCTCCACACACTCTCTGGTGTCCACTGAGATCCCTGTCCCTGTCTCTGGAGCATCCACAGTGCCTGCACAGAAAAGTAAACATCAGTGTTTAGTTTAGAGTTGTAACAAAGCAAATCCCACAGTTTCTCCGCTCCCCTCCCCTCTCCTCCCTGTACAGCCCTCAGTATGACACATTCTCGGGTAGCACCCAGCATCAGTGCTGTTTTCATCCAGCCTGGCCAGAACCCCAACTGGCCAGCACAGCTGTAGGAACAGAGACCAGCAAGCTGCATTTGCCCAGGCCAGCAGCACAGCTGGCCATGCAAGAGCAAAACGAATTCAAGCAAACCCAGGAATTTTAGAGACATTCCTCATGTCTCTAGGCCAGTATGGAATACATTATATTTTGTAAGGCTGGGATTCATTAAAAATATATTGCTCTGTGTCTCACTATCCCAAGCATGTTTGCCATCAGCTAGCCCTGCTGGTGTGATGGACACTTGAGAGACATCCCTCTTGTAGGATAGGTTTTCCCACTCCCAGCATTCAGCTGCTGCCCTTCCTTCCCAGTTTTGCCTCCCCACTGCTGGTCTGGCTCTGAAACCAAACCCCACAGACACCGTCCAGTGCTGGTGGCTGGGGCCTGCCCTAGTCCAGCAACTTTCGGTTACGTTATCAGCATGCCAGGACTGCAACCACAGACTTTATGTTTCTGCAGCTCTGACCAAACCCCTAATCTGGAAAGCACTTACTTATGCCTCCAAAATAACTGAGGCCCCTGGGAGCACCCACAGGGTACTCCTGAGGCTGTGTGCAGACATAGGAAGACCAGCCATCCTGCTAACAGTCAAACCCATCCCCTGTGCCCGAGGAAGAGTTAGATAATGAGGAATACAGTTACTGTCCAGTTCCTCTTTCATTTGCCTGTGTTTTAAAATATACATTAAAAGAGGAATGGACAGGCCTGTGTGGTTTTGTTCTGTTTTTACTTTGGTTGTAACTGGGGGAAAGAAATATATCTGTTCATGTAGTCTGTGTAGTTTTTAATTCAAGCCAGCATGAGCTTCGGTCCATGAAGGCTTTCTAGCCAACAAGCCATCAGAAACCTGAGACTCATCAGCTGGGGCAGTGAGACATCAAGCATTCTCCCCCAGCCAGGACATTCTGTTTCCCTGCACCCGACCCCAGCCCAGTCCTGTGGGCCCATAGCAATGTCCAAGGTGAAAGGCTCTCAGAGAAGCTGATTTCCTCTATACTTTGCAGATGTCACCACACTGCGCTACTCTGTGCAACAGCCTTGAAATCACACTCAGCATTTCCCAATGAAGAGAGCGTTTTCCATGCACTTGCAGTGCACGCAGCTCTGCAGCTTGCTCTGGGAAGAGGAAGAAGGGAGGTAGAGAAGCTGGGGGGTCACAGACTGCCATCAAATAATGTCTCAAAGTCTTCTGCACACTGCTCCCCAATTTTTCTTGGAAAACCACCTGAAAAAAAGTGCATCTATTTGATTAGTGTGCAGCAAATTCTCTTACAACCGTAGTCTCAAATTCTTGTACTTTTTACCTGCCATAAAGTAGGACATGAAGGATTAACAGGTTTGTACAGGACACAGAAAAACTGGGACTCATTTAATATTGATGCTGCTCTGTGTCCATGCAGACATGAAACAAAAAAGGGCATGGAACTCTTGGAGGAAGTCCAGAGCAGATCCACAAAGTTGATAAGAGGACCAGAGTACCTCCCCTATGAAGACAGGGAAGAGTTGAGGCTGTTCAGCCTGGAGAAGGGTGCATGGAGACCTTATAGCAACCTTCCAGTATCTGAACAGCCTACAGGGAAGCTGGAGAGGGACTCTTCATCAGGAACTGTAGTGACAGGACAAGGAGTAATGGGCACAAATTGAAAGAGAGGAAATTTGGGCTGGATATTAGGAAGAAATTATTTACTGTGAGTATGGTGATATACTGGAACATATTGCCCAGGGAAGCTGTGAAAGCCCCAACCCTGTCAGAGTTCAAGACAAGGCTGGATAAGGCCTTGAGCAACCTGGTCTAGTGGAAGGTGTCCCTGCTCATGGCAGGGCGAGTTGGGACTAAATGGTCTTTAAAGTTCCTTCCAACCCTTAACTTTCTATGTTTCTGTGATCCAAACTGACTTAGCCAAGGCCAGGTGATTGCAGAGTCTGGCCCTTGATCAGCATGCCTTCACAGGATTCCAGGAGATTTTACATTGGGACAGTTCCTTGCAAAAATACCTTCAAAGCCAATATACTCCTTTTGATAAAGGAATTAAAGCTGTGTGTTACCAAGTCAGGCCCAATTCTAGTCATCGGTGACTGTCTTCCATTTCAGTTTGCTCAGTCAACCCAGTTCTGACATCCAGAAGCATCCAGAATTAAGTCCATCAGTTTTGAAGCCACCATATGAAGGGATGGAAAGACAAATTATTCATTCATCAAATTCAAAAATACCGAACCACTCTTCTGAAGGTTCTTCTCCCAGGTGAAGAATACTATTATTTACTCCTGCATTGGCTAACTGTTCAACTTGCTTTCCTTCATCCTTAGTTCTTAGAAAGCTTTCAGATTCAATCTAAGAGAGCCAGTTGCTACCAGACTTTCTCCTGAGCTGTCTGTGAGAACAGCAGGCACTGCCTTGCCCTGCAGCGAGGTGTTAATGACTCAGGCTCTAACAAAGCCAGCAATGAACCCTCCAGCAGTCAGCTCTAACAAAGCCAGCAATGAACCCTCCAGCAGTCAGCTCTAACACCACCCTTCTCAGTTTGTCCAGATGTGGGTGAGCTTTGACACTTCCCAGCATTACAGGTGCTGCCTGGGAGAAGCTGTGGGGCCCAGGGTGAGCCCAGCATGAATGCACATGGGGAAACAGTAAAAAGCAGGGTGTTTATGTGAGCGACCATAGAAAAGATGTGAGTGAGGAGAGGAGGTTAGGGGAGATCAGGAATAGCCCTGAGCTGCCACTGCTGCATTTCCCTGGGCTTCTGGAAGCACTCATGGTGCTGGATTCTCCAGGGAGCAAGATGGGGTGAGTGTTTTCACAGTTCCTTCCCTCCAGAAGATGGCTGATTATGACAGCTTAGCTCTAGGCACTAAAACAACCTGCAACGATGCAGGAAAATATCACAACTATTCCTTGAAGGCCAAGCTGTGCATGATGGAGGAACTCACTTGGGAGAGCCTCCTGACACCTTGGCCTTTAAGCCCTGCAACTGGGAACCGGGCAGGGATCTCTTCAGCCAGCAAGGTTAGAGACATTTCATCCTCACCACCAGCCTGCCTCTATGCACAAGACTTCTCAGCTGCCAGGTCTTGTCAGCCAAACTCACTCAGCTGAACCCTGCCTCACTGGCCAGCCTGAGCTTTGAGTCATGTGAACACCTTGTTCCCATTTCCATTCTTCACCTTGTTCAGAAAAAGAAAAACAAATCATCACACCACGTGGACCTCCAAGTTTTGCTGTCAGTGCCATCCTCCCTTCCTGCTCTTTTTTCAGGCAGGTGCACAGCAACAAGAGTCAGAGGCTGGGCTCCAGCAAACAGAGGACATTTCTGTTCGTGGCTGATTATGTGTTTGTCATGTTTATTTTAGGCCTCTGGTTAAGAGGGGCGGGAAAAGAGAAAGAGAGACAGAGAGAGGAAAAAAAAATGCAGACACCAACCAGGAGGTTCAAAGCTGTTTTTCAGATGGACAGTGAGAGATAAGAAAACCCCACCAACTGTCACAGCTACTGAATGACCCAGAAGACATCCTGTACCTCATATACTATTAAGAATAGCATACAGGGAACAGTAGTAGTGTTAATAATTAATCCTAAAGAAGCAGCAAAATAGCACCAGCCAAAGGTCAAGCAAGTTCAGGTAGCTTCGATTTATTCTTATTTAATTTTAATGAGTACACCTGGATTTTTATATGAGTGGAGGAAAACCAGACTTCCTTTTTCCCCCAAGTCTGACATACCTGTTCAGTTGAGACCAGTTCTCTGTTCATAGGTGCTAAGAGGAACCTTGTCTAGAGATTTTGGTTCAAAATAAAGTTGTATTGTAGTCACTTCTCTCCTTAATTCCAGCACATTGTTGAAAAATAAAGCTATACTTTCCCATATTTGCTCCCTCAAAGGACTATCTTTTTTTCTTGCAGTAATTTTATTACATGCCTAGACAAAGAGTCAAGTTTTACTCTATGTGTGAAAGATTGATAGACTTTATGTCTTAAAGAAATCAGGAGCTAGGGAGCTGCTTTGTTCACTGCTGGTATCAATACAATTACTTCATACCCATTATCCCTGAGAACAGAATCCAACCCTGGAATTCTAAAAAGACAATCATGGATTTTTAAAATTTTTTTTGATAAAAAAATTTAACAAGCATTTAAGTTGTCAAAGAGAGGATTGTGGTTATTCATTTTCATGGACAATGAAGGCAGAGAGCAACTGTGCTTCTGACATTCATCACTGTCTCTTACTGAACAGGCAGTAACTGAAATGTCTTTTCTCTGCATATTATTTTCAGAAAACATATATTAGCGAAGTTTCTCTGCTGCCACTTTCTGGAGATCCTACCAAATGAATATCCTGGGTTCAAAGCACTGCTGATCACTGCAGGCCATAGCAGGCAAAGGCCTGTGGTGAACGCACACACTCCTGCTCTGCAGCTACAGCCTCTGTGCCGTGCCAGGCTCTCTCCCACATGGGAATACAGCAGGAAAAGCTGCTCTGCAGTGGTGCTCTCAGACTGCCCTCCCATTGCTCAAGGGGCCAGTGCTGGCAAAAGCCATTGGCAGTCAGGAAACAAAACCACATCAGGCTTTTCATATTTGGAGATACAACTTCCAAAGGCTCCTAAGTCACAGATAACTGGAAACTGGGACTGCAACTAGAGAGATACCAGTTACCCAGTTCTTCCATTCTTTCTTTAGCATCTGCTCTGCTGAACCCCAAGTGATAGGGTGCTGGGTCAGCCTGCCCCTGGTCTGATCCTGGGCAGATGTTCTGCTCTTCAGTTAAGCCTCAGAAATGAGTGCAGAAACAGCACGGGACCAACATACCAGGAACACCTAAACACTAAGCTGATGTGTTTGTCAGTCTTGCACTCCATGGGCAACTGCTGCAGTGTCACAGAGACATCCCTTGAGCATTGACCACTCTCAGACCCTTCACTCTGGGCTTCCGGGAGGAGGCAGATGTGCAGTTATCGGTCACCCCTCTTTTAGAACACAGAGGGCATTTCGACACCACTGCCTCTGCTTGCAGAGTCACTGTCAAAGGGAAGTACGTGACCACGGGGCTCCGGCTCACAGCTCGCCTGCTGTGTTGCTCAACAGTGACAGTTGGGTTTACATCAGCCACCCTTCTCTGTGGCAATGAGGTGCTTCCCCAAGACCTTCGTAACAGAACAAAAGGGTTTTTCTGTACAACACACCTCTGTCTCTCAGTACATGAGGTGTCATGCTGCTAGGCCACCCTGTAACCATTACATCAAACCTGTCCGTTTGGGACACAGAAGATGTTCACAGACATTGTGAAAAAACATCTGTCACAGCAGGATGACCTGCTTCATCAGACCTCTTCAGAGTGGCACAAGAAAAGCCAAAACAGAATTGTGTGGGTTGGTACAACTGCCAGCAAGTTTGCAAAAGTGGGAGCCCTGGTTTTCATAAGCATTGCCTTGGCTGCTGCAAGGCTGCTCACACTTCCCAGGAGGAAAACTGTACTTTGAAAGAAGACCACAGCCCTCATAATCTGGGCAGCCTTTTCTCTTCTTTTGGACTCTTAAGAGATGATTCAGTAAATCATTCCTCCACACTATAGCTGAACTGGGACAGACAAACCAAACAGACCAGAATTTCTCCAACACCCATTATCTATTTCCATCACATCTTCCTTCTTGTATTGGAGCTGTTGAGACATTCCAGGGTGTTTTCCAGTCCAGTGGAATTCCATCAGCACACCTCTTCCCGCTGCAGTGCCTCATGTGACGCTGCCTAGAGCAGCAATGCAGGCTGAAAGGCTAGCATGTAGCAATTGGGGATTTCTCCCCCTCCCCAAAGCATCTGAGTTGCTTCAGGTCCTTTACTCAGTCAGGTATGAATCAGAGATCCCTTCAGGCAAGACCATGGAAATACAACGAAGGAAAGAGGTTTTATTGACCCTGATGGCTCAATCTTATCCCAGGATGTGAATGAGCTTTTAAAACACTCAGACTGGAAAGTTCAAATGTATACACAAATGTGTCTTTCCAAAGCAGTTTATGGAACATTGCACAAATCCAACAAGGCACATAAAGTCTATTTTAAGCAGCACCCCAGCCTTATCCAGACAGTGAACTTACACTTGGCACCAAGAAAGACAAGAAATTGCCCATCAGAGCACATGGCCCGAGTGAGGTGTTAGTGTCAGAGCAGTGATTATCCGCTGAATTGCCCACCGGCGAGGAGTCAGGCCATCCATCTGCCTGCAGGGCTGATCGCAAGGGCTGGCAGGGACACAGCCCTTCTCGTGGCTTCCTGTCAAAGGCTGAGAAATTGTGAATGTTGAATCTTCAGCCTGGAGTAGACAGGGTAACGCGAGGCAGGGTCGCTTCTCTAAGCAGGTGAATACCCAGCCCGATGGGCAGGCTGTACACGGGTCCAGTGCTCGGGCAGTGTCCTGTCGGGATAGCCTCAGCCTGGAATTCATCAGGCCCCAAAGACAAGTGTCGTTTAAAAACTGCTGTGTATCAGAGGTATGTGTTCTATTAAGGATTCGCAACTTTATAGTAGATACAAAGTCAAATTTAGCTTGAGTGATGCAAGGAAGGGTAGAGAGACAGAGCGAGAGACGCTGTGCTCCCCAAGTCACCGGCACGCCGGGCAGAGCGGCGCAGTCTGCGGAGGCTACAGGGGACAATGAGCTGCCCCCGGCCTCGCAGAGCTGCCTCTCGGGACCGGACCTGGCCGCGCTGTGCCCAGCACAGAGCGGCTCTGGCCCAGGGCAGGGCCCGGAGCTGAGGGGAGCTGTGCCCGGCCGGCGCTGGGGCGGAGCGGCCCCGCTGCCCGCGCTGCCTCCCGCGGCCGTCAGGTGTCGCTGCCGCTCCGCTCCCTGCCCGTGCCGGCTGGGCTCCGGCCCTCGGTCCGACTGAGCTCCGGCTCCGGCCCT
>VYZT01012453.1:326856-349511 GCA_013400735.1 Pomatostomus ruficeps
GGCTGGGCTTCGGCCCCGGGCCCGGCTCGGTCCGGCTCGGCTCCGGCCCTCGGTTCGGTTCGGTCCGGCCGGTCCCGAGGGAGCCGCTCCCGCCGGGGCTGGCGGCCGGCAGAGCCCCGCGTTCCGCCGCGGGTGGTGCCGTGGAAGCTCCGTGGGAACATTCTTGGCGGTCCTGGGCTCACGGCCTCTCCAGGGAGAGGGCTGCTGGTCAGAAAGGGACAAGGACGACTTTCAGGCGGGGCGGCGGGTTTTATTTTTAAGATCCGTGTAAAAATACTGCAAATAAAGCCCAAGGCTGCTGACAGGCCTGGAGGCTCATTCGCAGTCAGCCCCGGGCAGTCCCGCTCAGTAACTGCGGAAAGCTGCAGCACCGAGGAATTCCTTGTCCTGGGAATTGCCTTTCTGACAGCCCTGCTATGCACCTCGATGTTGCTGTGTCAGCCGCAGCTTTCTGCTGGGACCCCGTTGGAAAGGAAAAGTGCAGGGCCTGCCATTGTCAGCAATGGCAAGAAGCTGGTTCTTGTCAGCCCCAAACCGTAACCAAACTCAGACTGTGCTGCCTGCCATCTCCATTCCTGTCCCAGCACTGTTCCCCAAGCAGAGTGTGTGTTCAGGGACTGTCACCTAAGCATTTCTGGGTACAGTGTGTGCGCACAGCTGATGGCAAGCACCTGCCATTGGCCTGATTCCTGGGCACAGGGCACCTCATGCATCTGCACAGGATTACAGTGACCATTTTTCCCCCACTGGCCTAACTTTGCATCCTTCAGCCTGAGCCAGGCAAAGTTCCTCCTTGCTATCTGGCAGTTACAGTCCCTCAGGTTTTGCAGGTGTTTCCAGTTGGGATGAGCTCTGTAATGAGTTTCATGCTACTAATGCCTTGAGACAGGAGAAACTTGAGGAACAAAAGGGATGGGTGAGTGACGGACTGTGTCACACAGCCAGCACTGGGTGTGTGGATGTGGCATTGGTCAGGGTGCAAGTGAGTACTCACCACTGGAATGTCCTGCAGGAAAGGGGCCTGTGCCAGGCCTGAGAGGATGCGAAATGAGATGAGGAACTGAGCTGACCCACAGGCAGCTTACATCCTGAGGAAGGGGAACCAGCCTCAGGGGGAGCAGGGACAGCGGGTCTGGCTGGGCTGGGAAGAGTGATGGCAGTTGCAAACCACGGTGGAGCAGGGGCAAAAAAAGACATTTTACTCTTCAAGGACACCCGACTTGAATCATCAAGAGTACCTGCACTTCGCAATGGGAATTGGAATTCCTCTGAGCAGGTGATGGGGAGAGCCAAGTCTGATGCAGAGAAAACATCAGTGCCTGCTCTCTAGCTGTGTGGCTGTGCCAATGTGCCTCACCCCTGCAGCAGACCCAGAGCTCCCTGTGCATCTCTGCAGGGCTCTGGCTCCCATCCCTGGGGTTCCACAAGCTTTCCTGCTCACAGCTACACAGAAGTCATTCATCCCCTTTGAGCAGCTCCCAGGTCACGCTGTTACTGGTGCAATTTGTCCATGAAAATGTGGTTTGCAATGTCATTTTCTTAGGGAATGAAACATTTTGTTTCTCTACTCAGGGACACATTTTTTCACTTTAATCAATCTTTGGGAGATAAATAAACGTATATATGCATACTGAGTGTGGCATGGTCCTTCTTACATTCCCTTTCATTTATTTGATGGAGTGAGAGGGCTCTCCAGTTTCTTTACATATGTAACATTTTTCACTTGCAAAAACATGGGAAGAATAAAATACATGCATATTTCAGATATTTTTTTCTTTCAGCCCTTGGTTCTTAGCCTTGCATCATGTGCCCATGGGAAAGATAAAACTATTTCTTGCTTCATGTGACCTGAGAACTTGGGGTTCTTTGTCTCTTAAACCTTTTCTCAGTTTGCACAGACACACACACTTCCCCGCATGTACAGTGTGACAATAGCTTGAAAGCAAGTTCATCTTCCCCAATTTTTTTAGCTCACATAAATAAGATTGGGAGCATTTCTCATCTCACAAGGTCCTGGCTTTAGCCTCTCTTGAGTTTGCCACACGCTGACAGCCTGTGGCCGGTTAGACCGTGCCTGTCTCAGACCTGCAGCTTTGGGTGGGTACCTGCTCAGCAGCCCTGGCCATCAGCACCGGTGCCCAGCTCTCCTCTCTCTCCCTTCCTTTGTGCAGTGCAGGGTCTGAGGAAGACAGCATGTCTGAATGGGGCTGGAGTCCTCTGGGGCCTGAGAGGCCAGGCATGGAGCTGGAGCCATGGCAGTCATGGATGCTGCTACCAGGGTGACTGGGCAGCCCTGCCAGTGCTGGCTGCAGCCCAGCCTGGTGCCACTGCTGCCTGTCCCGTAAGAAGAGAGGCCCTGGTGGGACCTCCTTCTAGCAGTGAAAATTCCTTCTAGCAGGAAGAACTTGAAAGACACAAACCCCTAAAACCTTCTGCATTTCAGCTGTACACCCAATTTAAATGTATTAGCAGCAAAGTTTCACAAGGTCCAGTAAAGGCTAAAGTGGCACAGTGGGACTGCTTCCCATTTTCCTGTCTTTAAAGGATGGTTTTTCTTTCAAAAGAAAAGCTTCTTCCCACCTAACCTGCAGCCCACAGCACGGCACAGCAGTGCCCTGAGGAGCCTGGACCACAGAGTCAGCTGGACAGCCTGGTGCCCTCAGTTGGCCGTGGTCCAGCTGGAGCCACCTGGCACAAACAGGCAAACAGGCGGCAGGTGATGTGGTGATGTGTCCCCATCCCATCCGGTGGCTGGAGAAGAGAAGAGGAGGGCAGCAACTCTCACCCAGCCTCCAGCCTGTCCACAGCATGGCACTGCCCTCGCAGAGTCAGACACTGCCCACACAGAGTCAGACACTGCCCACACAGAGTCGGACACTGCCCTTCCCCATCCAGCAGCTCTCACCAGGATGAACCCCAGGTCCTGTGGGGAGCACCCAGCTCTGCCCACAACTCTGAACAGAACAGGCCATTCCCGAGCCCCAGGATCAAACAGCATGAGTTTGGTTGTGCCCACATTACAAAGCCCTTTAATCCACATGTGGAGCCTTTGTGTTCCTAAAGCATAAGCCTTAATTTTTCTTGTGTATTTTTTTCAGTTCAAAGCACATGAAAGAAAACACATCCTGTGCTGCAGTTCTTCTGAGCAGTGTTTGCATAGCATGAAACTGTACGCTTGTCCATGCTGCCTATTGGCAATTGTTCCTGATTTATGATATTGTCCAAACAACATTCAGGCATCATTTAGGAGACTATTGCTAGCCAAGACTAAAAGAGTGCCAGGGTATGAGCTAATAATTAAGTAGGATAGATAATCTCTGGTCCAGTGCTGAAACTCTTAGGCTGAGAATGTTTTGTTCAGCAGCATAGCCACAGCCTGGGAATCAATGGAAGCTGGAGGATGTGATCTGGGAGATATGTAGTTTATACACTGCTCTGCCAACTGGGACATCCCACAGCATCAGGAAACCTTGGTCCTTCCAACACTGCTCTGTTTCTTCTTATTCAGTGACCATCAGCTGCTGTATCATAATTCAAGCACTATAATATTTATATTCTTATATAAATAACCACAAAATCAGTTTTACTATGAAGGTTGTTTTGGTTTAAAAGAGCAAGACCATGAATGAAGTGTAGGTGTTCAGGCAGGAGTGGGATGCAGTGGATCTGCTGGGTCTGTAGCAAGCAGAGGATTGCCACCTGGAGAGCAGGAGGAGGCTTTTCTCCAAGGAGAAAGACAGCCTCACAGGTAGCACTGTGGTACCACTCTCAGAGATTGTGGATAATAAAGCAACTTGGGTCAGGGCTGCGTGCACTGATAATATGGTTTTGAAGGGCTGTCTTCTTTGTTCCTGCTATTTATAGGGAGCACAAATACCATGGGAACAGTATTGGGATTGGGAAGGAATCAATGTGGATTATTCCTAAAATCAGGGTGGTCCACATTTCCATAGAAGAGTAGTCAAAAACATCTCAAGGTCGTTAACTTAAAAGAGCAGCATTTAAGAACAAAGACTTTTAATGTGTTTTGAAGGCCATTAGAATCTTTTAAACAGCTCCTTTTCTTCTCTTGAGAACAGCAGAAATAGTCAGTAATTGATCCAATACACTTCACCCTCTGTAAGGTTTCTGTTCTGACACTCCTTCCTGCCATTTTCTTTATTTATTCACTGTTTAAAACTATTTGTGTGTCCGGTCTGAGATCACATCCTCTGCCCCAGGCAGCTCCCCGCTCAGGTGCACTAATCAGCACCTGACCTTCCTGGTGAATACACCTGTCTCAGCTGGGGTGAGACTGTTCCAATGAGATGGCCACTGCCAAGGGACTGCCTTTTCCGCTGCCCTTCCCTAAATTATTAATTTTTCTCAGCAAGCTTTTACAGTATTTCGTAATTTCTTAGATGTTTCTACCTGTCAGTTATTCCAGGGACTTTTGATGAAAAGTGAGGGCAGAAGAAAATCAGACTGGAAGACTACAGAGAGCTGCCTGTACTCCATGGCACCTCTTCCAAGCCTCACCGCTGGGGTGGGAATATTCATATGAGTGGAAAGGCACTTTGGCCTAGCAGAAGTTGGTTCCCTGCAACACATTCCTAAGCTGCAGACCAAGCCCAGACTAATATGATTTAAGTGGCAGGGCTTCCATCCCCTCATGCTGGGAAATGCTGCCAAGGTTTTACGAATCTTGTTAGGGCTTTTTTCTTACTAGGTTTCAATCTTAAGTATCCTTTTGCACAGTTTCATCCCACTAGTTTCAGATACATGCTGAAATGAAGAAGAATGACATGAAATGAAGCCAAGGGAAATGCATTAATGATGTTTGCAGAGTACATTCATAGAATGGGAGAAAATGTGCTTGGGAGAACAAAGAAATTGATTGTTAATAACACATTTCATGATGCAGACAGCAAAGAGTTTTATAACCCGTGTGTTAAACTCATAGTGCAGACCTGCAAAGTGATCAAGGTGGCTCAGGGTAGGGGGTTACAGGGTGTTCATTTGCATCTCGTGAGTTATCAGGCAGCCCTGTGCCTGCCCCAACACAGCCGGGTCATTTCCTGTACTGGGCATTCCCACAGGAATCTTCTGGGCCTGCTGGCTTGGGGAATGCACAGGCAAGGGGGTAACTTCTAGGAGCAGGGCTCAAACTCAAGAAAAGTGCATTAATCTGACTCTAAGTACCTGACAAACTTTGTTTGATTGTATGAGAGCTAAACAGGAGGGAGGGAGTTTTAGTGATGCCTGCACTGAAAATGGATTGCTAGCCTAAACCCTGAGCAGAAGTTCCAAGCCCAGCAACCTCTGATAGTAGCTGTGATTGTTCCACATATATTTGGCAAACAAAAGAGAGTTTTAAACTGGTTTAATCCTTCCTGCTTTTTCTAATAATCAAGTTGAGAGCCATGCTGTGGACAGAAGGAAGGTCAGCAGATCCCCAGCATCTGTCAGGTGAGAGAATTAAGAAGATGGATAAAGAGAGATTTGATGAGGGTGATGGGAAAGAAGACAAAAAAAAAGTTAATACCAAAATGCAATAACAACAAATTGAACAAAGTGGGGATTTCTCAGTGAGTGGAGCAGCACCAAAACAAAGTGAAACCTAAACCATCCAAATCACTGCCAGCCATTTTCCTTTGACAGCTTCAGCTACCAGGGGAGAAGAACTGGGCAGCAATTGCAGAGGAGGAGATCCAGAGAACCTCACAAGCAGGTACGGCACAGATGGCTGTGAGCTCTGTATCTGTATCACAGTTCTAATGGCAGCAACATGTATAACAAATGAGGTCACCAGACTAATATTATTACAAGAAGTTCCACATGAATTAATCATGTTTGAGCCATGATAACGGAGGGTTGGTTAGTAAATTATCTCCGAGGCTCCCATCTCTCTGGCACTTGCTCTTAAGCCAGTTGCCTTGGGATGGGGCATGGACTGTTTTCTTTCAAAAGAAAGTAATCATTTCTTTCAAAAGCAGACTCTTTTACTCTGAGTTTTAGTCTTGGGTAGGTCAAGCTTTTGTAGTGGAAGCAATTCTAAAACTGCAGCATGATTTTTTGGTAAGGTTTTATGTTAGGTTTTTCCCTCCTTTCTGTGCAGGATACTGTAAGGACCCTGGGAAAGTTTCCCCCATCAGCCTTCTGGCTTTGAGATAAATGTTATCTCTTTAAAAAAACACACACTCACATAGCTTACAGCAGCCTTGTGCTGGATGTGGTGTTCACCATAAATCACACCACCTCACTGCCAAACCAAGTCTAAAACAAAATGAAAGAAACTTCTTAGTGAATATCCAGCTTTATGTCTGTCCTTCAACAGCAGGGAATTCATGTGAAAGGTTTTTACTAGTCCTTGCACAAAAAAAAAAAAAAAAAAAAAAGCTTTGGGAGATCTCCAGATAAAGGTTTTCCTGAATTAATAGACCACATGGGTTCGCATACATCAATAAATAGAAACTCTTATGACCGTGAGAGGGAAAACTCATGCAGGAGTGGAGCTGCTTGGGTGCCTGTGTGTGACATCGATAGGTCTGGTCATGGCACTGGCTCTCAGCGTGACCGTCCTCCCTGATGCTGGGTGGCTGCCAGGCTGTTACCAAAGGAATGAGAAAATAAAGAGAATGAGAACTTTGACCCAACTCCTGGCAATCAGAGCAGCTGTTAGCTGACTTGCACATCACAACAGAAGTTGAAGTCAGGTTAATGGCAGTGGGTTATCCATGTCCTATTTTTCTCAGTCTCCTCATCCCAGAATCACTGCTGTGCTTTACTTTGCAATACAAAAGATGTCTCTGTGGCTCACATGTAGCAAGCAGGAAACCAGCAGGAAAGAGTGAAGATTCCACAAAAATTCCACCTTTTCCTGTATTACTGACTGTGCTGATGCTTTTTCTGTTCAGTTCTTGTTTGGCTCCTGGGCACTCACCCAGATTCACCCTCCGGCAGAGACAAAAAGTGCCATTCATGGACTGAAAATTGGAGCTTCGGTTCTGGGTAACCATTTGGCTGACAGATGTTTCTGCTTGCCTGTCTCCGTCATCATTTTTTCTCCTACCAATTCCTGTCCTAGGAAGTGTGTGGCACTAGTGCAAAGAAGAAAGGCGGGAAACCCACAAAAAATTAAAAACATTTTAAAAAGCCTTGGGGTGTGAATTTCCAACCTGTTGGCTGGTGATGTTGTGAGGGTGAGCCTGCACCTCCAGGTGTGGGTGGGAGCCTGACTGCCGTGGATATTTCATGCAAGTCAGAGGCACAAGTCACACAACGACTCCCAACTCTCATTTCACAGGGCAGGGAGTTTCAGCAGTCCAACGGTTCAGAGAAATGCTGTCTGACAAAATCTGCAGGGTTGAGCCCTGGTCCTACAAGGAGCAGGGACACCTCTGTCCGTGCAGAGCTGTCGTCTGTGTCCAGGCCTTTGAGCTAAGACAGGAATCTTAATGAGGGCTGTGGTAAAGCAGGAGGTCGGTGAAGTACTGGGTAAAGCTCAGGAGGAATTCCACTTTCTTCATTCCTTGGGCAGAGCAGATCTCATCTTGGTTTTGCCCCCTTCAGTGAGTCCCTGATAGATTAAACTGGCCCACAGAAAGGAGGCACAGAACTCAGACTATTTTGGCCTTTGAAACCTCACAAAGCCACCTTACCTCCCGACAGCTCCTTCCTGAGGGAAGAGGGCCTGGATATGGCCCTCACAGTCCTTGTGGGCATTGTTGAGAGCAAGGCCCGAAGGCAGAGAGCTGGGTCCAGCAGCAGTGAGCAGTTCCTCACATCCACTCCCCCAACACCCTCCTGCTCTCATCTGATCACCACCACCCCCCGCTCCTGTCGTTCTCCCATCAGTGTTTCCTTCCAGTGTTCCGCAGCAACTCCTCAGGCAATACTGTCCCTTCCCAGCCTTGTAGGCAGTCTTGGCTGCCAGGGTGAACCCATGGATGAGCTTTAAACAGCAGAACAGGATAAAAACTGCTTCTTCTCAGCAGTTTCCCCTTCCCCAGTGCCCCCACACCCTGCACTTGCTGCCATCAGATGTCTTTCTTCTGACACCCATTGGCTCAGGGATGGAGAGTGGAGAGTTTCACAGAGACCCTCACGTCACCTTATCCCTTGGACAAACCTTGCTCCTGACAGGGCTCCTGGGCTCTGCTATCCCCTCCTTGCCTTTTCTTCCCCAGCATTCTGTGTGAGCTCTCTTTGCCAAGGTGATGAGCATCTCCAGCCAAAGTCCTAAAGGCCAAATGGAAGCCAAAGTCCCTGGAGTTTATTTCTCTTTTCTTCTCTGTTTTCCTCCTTTATCAGCACGTGACAGCTTCCTGGTGAAGATGGGCAGAAAGAATCAGTAATATTGAGCAAACTGGGAACACTTGTTCAGACCAAATTCTGCCAATATTTCCAGCAACCAAAGCCACCTGTATCCACTTTATTTGTCCTGAAAACCTGAAAAAATGTGGTAAGTCAAAAGACAGTAGCTTTATATGTTTTAATAGTTTAATTTCAAGTTACTAAGGTTAATTTGAAAAAGAAATAGAAAAAGAAACATACAATAGGTTTTGTTTGTTTTTAACTGGTTGGTTTGGTTTCATTTTGTTTCATTTCTGAAATGTTTTGGCCTTTGTGCAGAAAAGTAAGAAAACAGAAACAAATATGTTATTGTCTTTGTTCATTCGTCATGACAGTCACAAAAATCAGTTTCTGAGATTGTTTTACTCCTAACTTAAGACTTTTAACTGTACAGTGCCTCACAATGATCCCATAAAATCCTTGGGAACAGGGACAGCAGAGGAGCTGCTCGTCCTGTCCAGATGCCAGTGTGATGAGGAGGGTGTCACACGACTGTCTCATCACCAGCTCAGGGACGTGGCTCATGAGCCTCCTTCTCTGACCCATCTCATGCACACAGCTGGTGCCTCACGGTGCCCAGGACTTGAGCAGCAAAGGGCTTTTATTTCCCAGCAGCGTGATGGGCCTCACTGTTCAAAGAGGGATGATGGCAAACACTTGCCTATGGGCATTGCTGTGTCTTAGTAGAAATATTTTGAGGATTTCTGACTTCCTGGAGAGCTCTCTAAGCTACTCCACCTTTGGAAGCACAGGACAATGGTGTTAGAGAGAGCAAGATTAAAATCTTAGAACTCTTACATGCACTTTTACAGAAGGAGCGAGGTCACAGGCAAATTAGTAAGTTGTTGGAAGTAGAGTGGGACTGTTCCTAAACATTTGTCATTTTCCTGCAAGGGATTTTTACCCCCTGAATAAGCAGCTGGCCAAGGCAGGAGGCACTTGAGGGAAACACTTTGATGACACTTTGGCCGAGCTGGTCCTGATGGTGCTTCTAAGGGTGAGACAGTTCTGCAAAGCTCCTCCACCCAATTCAGAGCACTGTGAGTAATTCTCCTGCATACAGCCCATTTCCTCAGAACATCAATCACAGGCTGCAGACAGCAGCCTGGTCCTGCCCCAGTGATGTCCTAAGAACAGCCAGTGCAGTGCAGCTTGTCTGAGGGAGCCTTAACATGGGCGTGATACCCTGCCCAGGAATTCCAGTGTCACGAAGTAATTATTTGTAATAACTCAGAGTAACAATTTCCATATGTAGGACTCAAAAACAAGAACTACAGGTTAGGAGATAGATACTGCTTGTTAGATGACAGCAGGATTTCCATGCCCTTTAAAATAAGATCTGGCCTGTTTTCTGGTTTAGTCTCCATAACCCCACCAAAATAAAATCAGCTGCAAACAGATGTGTCAGTGAGCAGAGCTGAAATTATTGCCAGAGGTGTGAGGTGAGGAGGGTTTGACATGGACTGAACTCTCAACACCGTGATCATACTTTACTGATTAAAGAGCCTGAACAGATGAACCTCTCACTTCCAGTTTAGATGAAACCTTGACTATGTCCTCGAGGTTGGCAAGTTTGGTGTTCAGGCTCTTTCAGGACTGTCCAGAATGTGGGAATTCATGAACAGAGTGAGAGAGACACAAGAGAGAGACACAAACTGAAGTCTCCCTAAAAACTTCCATTCAAAGAGGCCTGTGTGCTTCCCTGCATAGAGATCTTCCTTTGCCCATCCCTCAGAGAGTTCCTTTGTCCAGCTGGGCAGAAAAAGCCAGGAGGGTGAAGGTTAATGCCAAGGAGGTTATTTAGCTTGAATGGTGGCTTTTTTTTCTCCTCCACCCCCATTCCAACACACACACATGCAAGCACACACAGGGTCTGGCACACACACATCCTGGAGCAAGGAAAGGAATTCCCTGCAGGATGGCAGGACACAGGCCGGGACCTCGGATGATACTGGCAGCGGGTGCATCCTTGCCCTCACCCCACAGAACCTTCAGCCCTCCCCAGTGCTCAGAGCTGGTCACCAGCCCCACGCACAGACCTCGCTCTGTTCCTCAGCACAGCATTGCCCTGGCTGTGGCCAGCACAAATCCTCTGGCCCCCTGCCAGCCCACAGGGTTTCTTTCCCTCTTTCTCTGCCAAAGCAAATCGACTTGTGACACCTTCCCTTATGTTTTCATCCTTTAAAGGGTGGAAAGCTGAAAGCCTGGCTTCACTGTGTTCACTTCCATGCCTCCTTTGTGCTCTCCCACCTCGATGTTAAATAAGGTCTTTCAGGGAGGACTGGCCATTGGAGTCGCTGCCCGGTGCTGTGGGCAGGCAGGGCAGCGTGTCCTGTGCACACACGTGTGCTGCGCCCACTGCCAAGCGCACGCCCAGGGTGCTCTCCCTGCAGCCCAGGGGGAACAGTGCTACCCCAGGAGTGTGTCCTGGCTCCTTTTGCTCCCACTCCCCAGCATTTCAGCTCCCTGGGCCTGGGCCATCCTGCTGTTTTCATTTCAGAAAAGCATATAACCTAATTCATCCCTTCCCTGACATAACAGAACACATTGCAGGCTGTGACTGAAAGACAAATAAGAATTTTCGTGCCCTGTAGATCATTACCTTATTGTACCCTTAAAAAAAAATTAAAAACTTTACAATCTCAGACAGGACCTTGTGCTGACAAGTGGATACCTTCTTCTACTTCCTTCACATTAGCAGAAACCTAATCCACATATACACTACAAACTCACCTTCTCCATCATGCATGGTTTACAGCATTCTTCCCAAACAGAATGAGAAAAGGCTCGTCCATGAACTGAATGAACTCTGACTCTTCTGCTCCTCTCCTTGCATGAGATTATGAGGGACCAACTTGTGGCTTGTTCTTATGTAAAATATAACACTGAGGTATTATAACAATCCAGTCAATAATAAACTGATTAATAATAAAGGTGATGCCAAAACCAGGTGGGATCGTCTGACAATTTCTTTTGCTAACAAAGGCACGAAGGATCAAGTCCAAAGCCCAGTGGAAGGCACCTGCGCACGTAGATGCTGTCCAATGAACTTGGAACAACAAATCCATTACCTGTGCTGGGACAGTGGCCAAGGTGCACGGTACCAGATCTCGTTCACAGGTGATGAGAACAGCGCCCTCTGCCAAGATTAGTGCAAGAAAAGTGCCTTGCCAACATCTCTTCTGCCTTTTTTTCTGGCGCAGCTTGCTCTATTACCACAGTGGTTACCAATAAGACATTCCTTAGCTGCACAGTGCCTTGGTGAGGGCATCTCAGCCCTGTTTATAATAAATTCAGAGCCTAGAGGTAAAAGAGCCACGAGACACCAGAATATGTCATCTGGCCTTGGAAACTGGGAAACAAAGAGCTTATAAATATGCAGGGACCTCCCTGCGTTCCTGGGACCACATAGCAAGAAGACAGAAAAGCTCAAGCATATACGGAGAGGAATGTCTGCCCTCCTCCCTTTCCATGTGCTTCAGCCAGGATGTTTGTGCAAGAAGAAAGCCAGTTGGACAATAAAACCCACATGGCAGATGCAGAAGGGAAGTCTGGAATCCAACACACCAAAAGAAAAGATTGACACGAGTTCATCCTTATCATAAGGTTCCCCTCTCCAACAAGGATGCACTTCACAGCATCCTTATTAGGGGACCAAACTGATAATAGCAGCAGCGTGGCACTTGGCACTTTGAACTTTTCACTCAAGAATTGTGAAGCACTTTACAATTAAACCTAAATATATCTTTATAGGAGATGGGAGGGGCTGTAAAGAGATAGCTTGGCTTATTTTGAGCATGAAAAACACATAATGGCATTACAACACAAACAAGAAGGCTCGAATTCACCTGGACATGGTGCTTTTAATGAATTTTAATGGAATTATGCCCAGTCAGACTACAAGGACAGAGGAATTGCATGTCTTCACACTTAAAAATAGTGTTCTTGTGACCTTTTGTAGTTACATTTTTAGTAGTAGAAATTATATAAAACAATGGAACACAAGAGTTACTTTAATAGTTCTCACTTTAATAAGCATTATTAACACCTCAAAACTAGAAGTGGGAAGGAAAGTATTGTGAACCAAGTCTGGCAAGCCATAAGATGAAGTGAGGTCTAGCCACTGGGAGGTTTTACATCTGAGTGCTTGGAAATTTTCACCAAATTTTCATCAGATTCATTCATTTTGGTTGGAAAAAATGTTGGCCTCTCATCTGCCTGTGTGGCAAAAGACCTTGCTAACAGGGTTTCTTTTAACATATAACCCAAAAGTAATTAAGCTCCTAATTAAATAAACTTTGTTCAAAGTTCTGGCAATGACTTCCCTGGCAAGGAGAGTCACTAGTTCTTACTGGACTGGGGTTGTCAGACATTTCCAGGAAGCAGCACTGAGCACCTCTCAAAGCCCATGACTTCTCCTCCTGCTCTAGGCAGCTGATGGAGATGTTGATGTCCCAGAAGTGATCCCAGTGCGAGGTTTCTCTATTAAAACCATCTCCAGGCAGCAATCAGGTTTGCCACATGCCCCTGGTCCTCATGACTCTGGGACAGTCATGGTGTATCACAGCTTAGGGCTGGTGGTTCAGTGCCCTTCGCTCCTGCTGCTGTCCCCCAGCTCAGGAAGGGCTGTAACGATATCCCTGCCAAATGTCTCCAGCCAAATAACAAGAGGAAGAGGTTAGAGATACAGATGTGGAGTCTTCAGGTTCTGTGGCTTCCCTGCTGTATTTATGTGCTTCTGCAGGTCTACAGCGAGCTTGAGTGCGTGACTGCTGTCCTGGCTGAGGAGTCAGCAGCCCGGGCTGTTACACTCCCAGCCCTGGCATTGACCACCACAGGGGTTTGGCTTCCCTCCGTCCTTTTGCCCGTGTTTTAGTTTCAGATCCACTTTAAACTGGCATAAGCTGGTTTCACCAGCACCAGGAGTGCTAACATTGGGTTTGCATGGTGCTCCAAGTGGGGGATCTTATCCCAGCTTCATCCCAGCAAAACAGCACATATATTTTACCCAGGATCAGGTGTGCAAGTGGCTGTGTAAGCCAATTCCCAGTGACCACCAGAGCATCATTTGTCCTTTCCATGCCAGAGTCTGAGCACTTTGGGATCAGGCTGTGCTTCACCAACAGCTCCTGACATCCTGCAGCGCAGATTCCACTGGGTCCTTGACTCTGTGCAGCCTCACTGATCCTTCATGAGCAAGGTGCACCCTGCTAGCAAAATACACCAACACTGAAGGGAAAGCAAGGAGCAAGTGTGTTTTAACACATTCCTCTGGACTCTGTATGGAGCTGGCACCACAAGGCAGGGTCTGGGAGTTCCAGAGATGAGCAGGAGTAAGGGAAAACTTCGATTTGCTGTGAAAGGGCTGATGAGCACCATTTTAAATAGTGGACTCCAGTTTGTGTTTGGCCTCTCATGAGTGGATAGTGGTGGCATGCCAAATGTGTTCGCAGCTTATGACTGGCATAAGGAGCTCCATTTGGGAAAGTCATGAGGAAAGAGCTCAGAGACACTGCTGGAAATCCCCTCTAGTGTGGTCCTGTAGGCTGCAGCTTATCTCAATACAGAAATGCTCTGTGCCTCCAAATTTGCTTTTCTAAGGGAGAAATTGATTACATGGGCAGGGTCCTGCTTCTGATCTTATTTCTGGTGGATTTTTTTTGTGACCTACTTCTACTAAGATTTACCTTTTAGGTTCAGTTCCTTGGCATGCACAAGCTGGTGTTGTTTCTCTGACTGCACTGAAGCTGTTCTGCCTGTGACTTGTGTAACGCAAGCTGCTGGTCTCAGATGGTCATCACTGATCCTCTCCAGCCCCTTTTGCCATCACCCTCAACAAGGAGATCAAGTGCTTTACCACCCATAAAGACACTGCCATGTCATTCTGATCCCCATCAGTTTTGCAGACCAGGTGGATGTCCCAGGATAGCGTCTGCCGGAGAATTCTGTGTGGAAGCTGCCTGTGCCAGCTTTGTTCTTGCAGAGCAGAGCACAGAGGTGCTTTGCAGACATTCTCACAGCCCTGGGGCAGCACAGGGCATCTCGCCACCACATATTCCAAGCCTGAGTTTGCTTCTTCCTCTGGGACCGCAGGCAGGAAGTAGTAGTCTACAAGCAGAAGCAATCTGGGGTGAAGACAGCTCTCCTGTGTTGTCTGTGTGGCTGCTCTGAGCAGAACTACTTCCAGTCTAAATGTGTTATTGCAGGGAATAGACGGGAGCTGGGTGGGGCTGCAGGGGCTGCAGGGACAATAAAAGGAAATGCCTCTGCTCTGCATATGCTCTGGAGAGGGAGGGTGCTAGTGCCAGGCAGGAGGGGATGTTGTGCAAGACAGGGTCCAGAGGGGACGCATCTGCATGAAAACCAGAGCAGAAGAAAGTACTTGAGAGAGAGTGGATGGGTGGGTGGGTGGTGTCAAGGGAGTGGGAACGAGACAAAAGAGGCTGTGTGTGAGAGGACTGCGGGGATGAGATGAGAGGCAGAATGTCTGTGTGTGGCAGGGAGAAGGATGCAGCGCCTGCTCTGTGCTGCCAAACAGAACACTCCATCCCAGATGCTCTGACCACCTTTCCAACCCCATCAACTGCACCCTTATTTAACCCTCCATATCCAGTGTGCGTTTCTGAAGAAAACCCATGATATAAGAGTCTGGGTAGGGTGGCAAGGTTCAGCAAGAGCTGTCCATCCCTTCACGCAAAAAACAGCATCTTTTCAAAGCTCCCTTGAGCACACAGACACTTCAGAGTTGCTGTGGTGTTGGGCCTGAGGGTCATTACAGAACAACCTCTCCAGAAATGTTCTTCCTGATTTTTGAGTCAATGAGCTGTCTTCTTCTTACAAAAACTCACACATATCAGTGTTACCACAGGGAAAACAAAAGCTTCATTCTTCATTGCAGTAGCCTTCCAACTACACTCCTCCCTACAACTTCAACATTTTGCAGTTCAAGATTTTGCTTCTTGTGCTTAAATTTAAAAAAAAAGAAATTGGCTTGGTTTGGAGACTGCCTGATCCACATTGTTTAGACCAAGATGCAGCTGACCCCCAACACCCTGTGGTGCTACCAACTGACATTTGAAATCAGACCCCTCTCTAAGCCAGGTTCCTGAAAAGCAGTTGGCACAGGCCAAAGAGATTGATAAATAAAATTAAGAGGTTTGAAGACAAAATAGAGAAAAAAAATCAAGCATGTTCATAAATATCTTTCAGAAAGTGAAAACACAGAAATAGTGACCTAGTGGGAGGCTCTACTCAAAATTCCAGAGGGTCATGGTAATCTGATCGGTACACTGACTTCATGAGTTTGGAGTCCTGAAGAATCAGAGCACAGCAACACACATTTTGCCTCAGCCCCTGCATGCCATCTCCACACCCTGCTGTTACAGCTCTGGTTTGTAAAGGGTTTCACTTTGTTCCTCTGGTGGATTGTAATTGTCCTGAGTCAGCTTCAAATAGGAGGAAAATATGTTAAAGAAAAAGACAAAAGGAGCCTTTGTCCGTCCTGAGCACTGTGCCTAGGTGGTGATCTCATGGCCGTAATGACCTCAGAGGTGTGTTTGGCTTGGTTCAGATTCAGAGAACTGCCTCTTGCCAAGGATATTTTAAGTGGGCCAAAAACATCTGTAAACACACCCATCCAGAAACCCACGCTGGGGTCATGCAGTTACAGACCTCATGTGTCTCACATCAACTCACATGTGCTCTTCTTGGGAGACCTGGGGTCTGCAGCCACAGCCAACCTGTCGCTGCTGCTCATCTCACAGCTCAGATGCCCCAGCCCACAGGTGAGTGAACTCAGCCCATCCGTTGTCACCTCTGCCATGCAGTACAGATGTCTCCTGTGGAGTTCCTTATCATGGATCCCATATTGGGGGACTATTCCCAGGCCTTATTTCACTTGTTTCAGGTTAAAATGATTTTTGGGTAAGCCATCTGAACTTTGTTGTGCTCCTCATAGCTAATACACTTGAAACAGGAAGGAAGGTGCTCCTGCAGGTTTGGTTTTCCAGGATGAACATTGTGCTCCTCACAGCCGTGGCTGTTTGATGGTTGTTGCTCAGAACTGCTCTCAGCAATGACTGCAAGGAGCTGTGGGTTGCCCCTGCAGAGCCCTCAGTGCTCTGCCTGCTGACATTCTTGGTGATCAACACATGCACTAGATCATTTTCACAAGCTGCTGTGCATTCCTCTCCAAACGTACGTGGGACGCACTGATTGCCTCCTTTTCCAGAGGCTAAATCCTGTACACAGGACTAAGGCTGCAAGCTGGCAGGAAGAACAACCCTGTCTGCATAGGCAGAGTGCTTCCATGGCAAAAACTCATACTCTCAAAAGCACATATTTTCCCATAAATGGCCAGTCACAAAGAACCAGCAGCCCCGAGCTGATGTGGGCACAGGGAGGAGCTCTAATGTCCATTCATGATGAAGGAGCAGTTCTGTGACATGACTGAACTGCAGGATAAAATTGCGGGTAACTTCACAGCCAATGCAATGCATGCTGATGGTACTTGGAGCCCTCAGCAAGCGTGTGGAGCTTGGGACTTTCACCTGCCCCCAGCCCTTGGAGGACACAGAGCAACAAAAGACCCTTTTTAGCGCGTGTAGGTTTTCAGCAACTCTTGAACACCCAGACCAAGCAGCACACACCTCTGACTCTGGCCTCTCTTGAGTACTGACAGCATCTGATGGGATCCCCTGAGTTAACAAACTGCCTGTAAGGAGATAGAGTGTACTCTAACAACCACAACAATTCCTTTTTAAACTATTTTAGAAAATGCACAGCTTTAATCACCTGTTTAAACTGTATTTCAAAAGCTTTGGCACATAGGCCATAGAAAAGGTTCTCTGAGCCTGCCAAAATTTAGAGTATTTTCTGTTGAACTGACCCTGTTTCAGTGTACTGTTACAGCAGATACCAGACACCACCAAGGTCAGGTCACACTGCAACATTTGCTGTCATCCTGAGTTTGCTTCCATTGAGTATTTGACCTCATATTTCCCATGTTTGGTCCCTCTTAAGAAAGGTTGTTTTGTTGGGATAGAATCCCAATAGGTATTTTCAAGTTCAAGAAAAGTGAAAAGAAACAAACCCAAGCCCCCACTGTGCAATCCTCCCCTCTGCACCAATACAGAGGCTGTGCTTTTTTCAAGAGGCCTCCATCAAGGAGAGATGAAAGGCAGAGTTCAGGACCAGGTCTGAAACCTGGACTTAATCCAACACCACTAAATCTCTGGCTGCAATGATGTTATGTTGCAGTGAGACAGGAGGGTGGAACCTGGAGGGAAATTATTACCAGTGCTTGAAATTTCCCCTGAGTGTGCTTTGGGGCCTCTGTTAGAGTTTTGTAATGGATCTTACCAATGCTCCTTCTCCATCAGTGTGTGGAACAAGTCATTGCTGCTTCAGTGTTTCTGCTGGGGTAGTTTGCATGAAGAAGTCTTCAACATCAGCTTCACAAAGCAGAGTCCTCAGGAAACCTGACCTTTGTTCAGGAAAAAAAGGAAGTCACAGGTCTCTCAGCATCCAGGGAACTCCTGCCTTTCAGCTGCCTCAACAAGACCCAGTATATGAGAGCAGCGAGCTGGGAAGGTGCTCTTTTCATCTGGGAATCAAGCCCTGAGTTCTAATCTTCTATTCTCCCTACGATTAAGCAGTCCCAATGCAAATAGACATTCCTGCCCTTTCAAACCAGCTTTGTGTCAAGCTGTTTCCAGGCAGGCAATGACAAGAACAGGCATGGGGAAGAGAGCCTTCCTCATGCCATTACTATTAAAGATCTAAAGACCTGTTCTCCAGCTCCTTCCCTTTCCGGTCCCTCCCACCTCTCTGCAAAATTGTTTAGAAAATACAACTTTGTTAATCCAGTGGCATTCTCCTCTGAGTCTGCAGGACTCTTGAGTATGAAACAGAAGCAAGACAAAACCTAATCATCACATTGATTAAAATTGTGGCCCAGTCTCACTGGGTTTGCTCAGCAGATTCAAGTTTCCTTGAAATAGGAGAACAGGGGCAACCAAGGAGTTATCCCCAATTTCAGTGGGTTGTGCATTTTTGCATGGGTATTTACAAGTGGTGGTTTAACCCCACTGGAACTGGCTGGTCTTGAGTGCATGGCAATGCAAAAGATGAGATTACAAAAGCAGCAACACCTTGGCCAAATAACTTTGGCCGAAACAGGAGTGAGGTGTTTTCTAACCCTGCTCACTTGATGACCAGTGCAGCAAGCCACGCTGTGTGTTTGTGTTGCAAACATGAGCACAGCCCCAAGCTGGGGGGAGAGAAAGGGTGTACCTGTGGGAGAACCTGAGTGTGTTATAAATACATTTTTTTCCTGCCCTAGCAGCAAAACTATGTGTCACCCCACTCTAACGAATAGTAGACAAGCAGTGAAGGAACATATTGCTAATTGGGAAAAACATGTTTCAGATAGCAGCAAGTCAGCCATGAAGTAAGGGTCCTCAGACTGAGGGTAAGAAAGGGCAATGACTGGCAGCAGTGGCACGGGAAATGCATACCTGATGTGGGGGTTCAGAGGACTGTGGCAAAAAATGCTGTTATAAGACAGACTTTTTTTCCCTGAAGGAGGAAAGAAAAGGAGTATCTGCCGTTTAGAAGCATCCTCCTTTTAGCAGCCTTCATGCTCTTCAGACATGCCCAATCATTGTGTAGAAATCCTGATGGTATTTTCAGCCCAGAATGAAGCTACGACACCCAAAGGAACCAGGCAAACAGGATGCCAGGAAGCCTTGCTAAAGGAAACACCATGTAAATCAGGGAGAGGAGGTCACAATGACTATAGGATGTATTACTTCTGTAGCGGGGGCCAGCTCAACCTTTGGCTTGAGAACAAGATTAAGCCTGGGTAACTGTGTTAAATGACGTTGTGTAGGGAGGATGTCATGGGCTGGCCTTCACCCATCAAAGGTTACCATCCAAGTCACGGCACAGGAACACAGATTTTTTTTTTACAGATCTGATCCATGCTCCTGCTAACCCAATTTCCTGCTCTCGGATGCAGCCCATGACTTAGTGCTTGAAGCATTAGGGTTAGGATTAGAAAAAGAGGGTCCTCCCTGGTTTCAGCTCACTGACAGTGCAGGGCCAGACTTGATGAAGTCTCTTAGCTAGCTCCCACATTTGTTCATCTAATTAGAGCCACTGGACATCAGAGCCTAACATGCACAGGTAGCAGTGTCAGCAGCATGGCAAACCCTGAATCACAGTACTGTAGTATGGAAAACAAACCCAGGAGCATGGTGGAATTATTTGTTGATCCTGTGTGTTGGTAGACTCTTTCAAATAGTTTCTCCTTAGTATCAAGTAATAACTAAAAAAAAATTAAACCAGGATATTTCTATTGGTTGATAATTTTTTCCCTGCTGTTCAGGCCTGGTCTGTCTGTCTGAGTGGCTCTGTCAGACAGAGACCTCATCGCTGCTGCTCCCACAGCAGCGTCATGGAGATCTGACAGCAGCTGAGTTTCCAGTCCTGTCCCATAAACAAGCAGAGTTTTCCAAGCCCTTCCCTGCTTGCACTACATTCTGAAACAGATCCATAACCAGCAAAGGAAACAATTGCTTTGGAGCAGAATCCCTTGGCTGGTTCTTCATTTTCTGATGTAAATGGAACCAGAGGTGTGGAACTGGGTCCCTCTGTGATGCCTCCCATGGGATAATGCACAGTTTGCATTTCTCCAAAGCGCAATGATTTGGAGTAACAGTTCTCAAGAAATTTATTTTGAATGCCCTTTTGAAAACAAATTCCAAACTCTTGGAGTTTTATTTTTTGGAGAGTGCTGAGTTCTTTTTTTTAATAAGATTTTTTTAACTCTAAGGGCTACAGTTGTAACAAGTTGGTTTCAATCTGTTTACGAATGGGCTTACCTGCTGAAAAAGGTTGTTCCAGTGGAGCACTGACATTCAGGGCCCCTTTGAAAGACACCAGGGACCTAAAGACCATTGATGCTGTCAGATTTCCAAGACTGAATTCCTCCCTATAATATCCAGGCTTGCAGCCAATTTAGTTGGCTTGGAGCAGTTGTAGCTTTAAAACATGTTTGATGTGTATTCAGATTTCAAAAAGGAAAAAAAAAACAAACAAACCCAGCATTGCAGTGATTCAGAAAGATACACAGATGATGGAGTGGAGCAACAAAGTCACGGGCAAAGCCAACACAAGCAGAGATGACCTTTCTAAATTCCACAGCACTAATTCTGTTCCTTGGAAAGTGTGCCGGAGCATTTGTACCCCAGCCCGATACAACTATTTCCTTTCTCCATATCTGATTCCCTACATGGCTGCTGTAATACCATAAAAAAACCAGTTTGAAAACACAGTGGGCTATTTATGATTCCTTTTTTAAGAAGACTCACTGTTCTTCAGCAACTGATCATTCATGGATGTTTTTTGGGCAGGAGGCAAAGAGGAGGGAAGACGATTCTCTGTTTAAGTTCACTCAAAAATTTAGGAGAAATGTTCCCGTTGTTACTGACACATTTTTCTGATCTATAGCACACAGATATCCTCAATGCCCTTGCCCATGCAGTGGAGATAAAGGAACACAGCTGAAGTCCTCCCAGCTGCCAGTGGGCATGTAATAACCTTAGAGGCTCTAAAGCATTTTTATTTAGCATAATTAGTGTTGTTAAACTCAGAATTCAGAGGAACTTACAACTGCAGAGGAAATATTTCCTGCTCATAGACTAGGAAAGAGGTACTTTGGAAAGAAAAGATCAAGAAATTTTATCCATGGGAATCCTTTGGTAAAGGTTGTGCCATTTAAATTATTGTATTGTTGCTACAACAGTAAGCAGAACCATATTGAGACCGTGGACACTAGGCAGGGAAAAATATGGATGAAAAGCACAAACAAGCACTAGTCTTGACTGCAGTCTTAAATTAGTCAGTCCCAGTGGTACCTTTTTGCTTGCAGGAAATGCCTCCTGAGGTATTTCCCAGGAGAAGGAGAGCTGATGGGGAGGGACTGCATAGTTTGTAATATTCCATGAATGTGTGTGGGGAGGCGCAAGGGGGGTAGGAGGCAATGGGAGGGGAGGTAGGCGGGAAGGAGGAAGGGAAGGAGGGGACTGGCTGCTTTATTTTGTCTTTTTAAAGGCAAATCACATATATTGGGGGGGAGGGGGCTACTCTTTCATTTTCCAAAAATGTCTCTTATATATCTTACATTCTAAACTACTTTTAAGGGTTGTTTAGAGACAGCGGAGATGTCATTCCCAAAATTTCACAACTTGTCAAATCTTGTATGCAGAGAGAAAACAAAAATCAGACCACAGAGTACCAGATGGCAAATACAGTATTCCTCATATTTCTTCATAGTTTTTAAAAATCTTTTGACCTTCCAAGACAGTCTGTGTGACTGAGATGTGGTGTACTTTCATTTGCTAAACACTTCCATTTATTTAACACTTGAAATAGTAGTTTCGGGACTGAACCTGTGACTTGAAAGAGATTGAAGTAGCTTAACGTGGATTAGAGTAGGTTTTTCTCATGTAATATATCCCTTTCAGCACATCTCCAGAGAGGGTTTTATAGCACAGATATTTCTCAAAGTGACAGAACTGTGAAAGTGTGTGCCCTTGGTATGTGTTTGCCTTGGAACAGTCTCTCAAGAGGCTCCTTTCTCAACACAAACAGACCTCTCCATAGACACAAAATTTCCCTGCAGTGCAGACAGAAAACTTTCTAAAGGAAACTTCCTACACAACAACAACTAAAACCCACAAAGGGGGGACCAAAAACAGAATCCACGTGGGCCCCTATTGCTTTTCCTGCTTTCTCTATGATAACTGGTCCTAGAAGCCCCAGCATCCCAGACAGCCCTGGGCAGACCCCGCTCTGGGCAGCACCAGTAATGGAACTCGGGCCAGTCTCTGAGGGCTGTTACACAACACTCTGTTCTCTCTGGTATGGCAAAAATCCCCGTGAGAGGAGCCTTAACAATCTTGGAGTGGGAAACAGAGTGCTCAGGTGCCCTGGTGTGAAGGAAGAGCGGCCTTCCAGAGCACACGTGCCCGTCTCTCCCGGCTCCTGTCACTTCTTGGCTCTCCCACCGCGTTTGCCCAGAAAATCCATCTCGTAGCGTCACCTTCTGGGTCGCTCTTTCTCCGCACCAGCTCCGGGCTCCCGGGCAGTGCCCGCCGTGATCATCGTGGCCACTGCGAGCTGGGGCAGAGGCAGCTCCAGGGCGACCTGAGAACCCCTTCACGCGCCCGAAGGGGCTCCCGCGGGGCTCGGCTGTCGGGGCCACTCTCGGGGCGGGGGCGCCGCGGCCCCGCCCGGCCCGGCCCCGCCCGGCCCCG
>VYZT01012453.1:349599-408246 GCA_013400735.1 Pomatostomus ruficeps
TGTGTGTCCGGAGACGGGTCCGGTGTCTGTGCGGTGCCGGGTGCGGTGTGTGTGTCGGGAGCCGGGTCCAGTGTGTCCGGAGCCCGGTCCGGTGTGTGTGTGCCGAGCCGGGTCCGGTGTGTGTGCGGGGCCGGGTGCGGTGTGTGTGTCGGGAGCCGGGTCCGGTGTGTGTGTACGGAGCCGGGTCCGGTGTGTGTGTGCGGAGCCGGGTCCGGTGTGTCTGCGGAGGCGGGTCCAGTGTGTGTGCGGGGCCGGGATCGTGCCCACGCTCGGCACGGGAACCACGCGGGGCTGCGAGAGCGCCGGTGCGGTGTTCGCAGAGTCGCTGCTGCATCCCGCCCGTGATCCAGGGGACCTGTCGGGTGTGAGTTTCGTGCGCTCGTGTC
Organism: Pomatostomus ruficeps; assembly: GCA_013400735.1. Taxonomy (NCBI): domain Eukaryota; kingdom Metazoa; phylum Chordata; class Aves; order Passeriformes; family Timaliidae; genus Pomatostomus; species Pomatostomus ruficeps. Next base: position 349,986 of record VYZT01012453.1, read on the forward strand.
GGGACAGAAGGACGGGCGCGGTACCGGNTACGGAGCCGGGTCCGGTGTGTGTGTGCGGAGCCGGGTCCGGTGTGTCTGCGGAGGCGGGTCCAGTGTGTGTGCGGGGCCGGGATCGTGCCCACGCTCGGCACGGGAACCACGCGGGGCTGCGAGAGCGCCGGTGCGGTGTTCGCAGAGTCGCTGCTGCATCCCGCCCGTGATCCAGGGGACCTGTCGGGTGTGAGTTTCGTGCGCTCGTGTCGGGACAGAAGGACGGGCGCGGTACCGGCCAGCGCTGCCCTGTCCCTTTGCCTGGACAGGGCAGGGCTGGGACAGGGGTGCCAGGGCTGGGACAGGGGTGCCTGGGCTTCACGNCGTCCCTTTGCCTCTCTGGCTGCAGCCGCGGCCGCCCCGAGGGCAGCTGGCGGCACCGGCTGCGGCCGGACAGGGGTGCCTGGGCTTCACGGAACCGCGGCTGCCCTTGGTGATTTTTCAACTCAACAGAACAAAGAACAAAATATCGTATTAGCATAAGGTTAGCATGAAAAAATGGAAAATTAGAGGGAAAACTGTAAGCATTTTCCAAAATGCCAGTTTGAAATTCTTAAGTGAATCATCCAACACAAACAGTAGCTGAGTGGAACAATTTTCTTTGCAGGGAGTTTCCACTGGAATAAATAGCAAGTTCTGTTTAAAAAAAAAAAAATTAAAAATTTGCAGCTAGTTGTAATACTTGTAATGCCTGCCAGGGGCTGGAGTGTGCCCACAGCCAGAGCAATCCTTGTGATCCAGAGTGATGGTTCATTGCAGCTTTTGCTGCCAGTTCTTTAGAGACACTTGCACTTTTTACCTATGAGTTCTACCTAAGACAGTGGTAGCTGGATTTCTCTTTACCTTCTGATGTTCTTCCATATTTAGAACTTTCCTTAACATCCTTTTTCCTAATAAGACTCCTGCCTACTGATGCCTTTGTGTAACCCAGAGTTTTGCTGTGATGTGGCAGCTCCACATTATCTGCAGACGGTGGAAAATGAGGGCCTTTAACAGGGTTCACTTTGCCTCAGCATCACAACCGGTGTCTCACAGCCTGAGCAGTGGTGCCATGAACACCTGCTCCTGCAGGAACATGAAGCTCTGCATAGATGGTATTCCCCAGATGCACAAAGCAGGACCAGGCACTGCACCTCAGCCTTCCACTGATGCCTTCAAGGACCTGGTCACCAGTTTGCCCAGCATGACTTTCAGCTCATTAAGCCCCTGGTACTTAATGGGTTACGTACAAATGGGAATATTCCTGGTCATGACACGGCTGCCAATGCCTCGCTGAGACCTGGCTCATCATACCCAGCACAGGGAAGTTCCTGGGTGAACTTCCTGGGCCCCTGGACTGGTGCTTTCCAGTGCAGAGCTAAAGAGAAGTATTTAGTCTGTGAACTGGAGAGAGGTGTTCAGGAAGCTGTTTTGGTATGCACAGACCTTTTAAACCTAACCCCTGAGCCTGCAGCTGACCAGTTTTCTCCAAGATCCCGCTGCCTGCACAGGCAATAGCTCTGTTGTAGCCCATCTATTTATCGCCCTCTAGTGAGGTTTTAAAAATTAACATAAATTCCTTCCATGAGGAAAATAAATATTAGAGTTTATCCGTTTAGAAAGATTTACATTTTCTGAGAGTCAGTGGCTGCAGGAAATCCCTCTCAAACATGATACCACACTTTGGATGGGTGCAGAGCCTAATTTTGGGTAGGCATGGAGACATAATGATAGTCTGTGCCTCCCCTGCAGTCTCTGGGTGCTCAGCGAAGGTTTTTGCATCAACAGCACTGGACACAGTTCCTTCCTTCTTACCTGTCTTTAAGTGCTGTTGCACTTTAGGTTTTGGCTGAACCTACATGTAGATCGCTTGACATGGCTCTGGTCTTGGTGATTGCTGATGCTTCTTGGTGCTCCACCTTTCTTAATTATAATTGAACTGAGCTGGCCCCAGACTTGGGAAGTGGCCTTGTCTTTGCAGAGGAGCTAGCTCCAGGGGCTGGAACTCTTTTAGGTTGTAACCAGGGGATGTGATCCAATCATCTCTGTAGCCAGACTGGTTTTACTTCACAGGTCTGGGAGATGATGAGGAATGTACCATGAGTATGGTTTCTCTTAATTAGCCCGAAGATGTAGCGGATGCTTGTTCTTCATGACCAGCCATGAGGGATCTCTGATCCTCTCCTGCTTGTAGCACATAAGATTCTGATTTGCAGCTCCGACGCAGAGATCCTTGTGGATCCTTTCCTAGTCCCTCGTGAACAGCGTTACATCAGCACACCATACTCCATCATCCTGCCTACCCCAGGTTAACCACCCCTCTGTCACACCATCACCCTCCAAAACACCCCCAGATTCCTGTATTTGTTCTGTTCACTTTCATCCATGTACTGCTCACTCCTCCACTCTTGCCAGTGACACCATTCAGCTCTTGCTGGAGCAAGAGCTCCCGGCAGATCTGAATGCAAACACCTCTGAGAATGGCCACAGCAGCGCTCAGCCACCCCGGCTGTTGCTCTCCTGTGTCCTGCATCACCTGTGTGCAGTCACACCCACGTCACACGCAGCTGTCTCGAATGAACACCCTCAGCAGCCTCGGGAGCAGAGGCAGCACATTGCCTGCCTGGCCAGCAGCATGGCTCAGGGGACACCCAGGGTGTCTGACGGGGAGCTGGCATGCACAGGTCACCCAGGGGCCGTACTGAAGTGTGGTGCTGTGGTGCACAACTGAGCTGCACGGATGGTTTCTCAGCAAACTCTGCCTCGGCAGCTCCCCACCCCTCTGTGTGCTGCTGGTGGGGGACTGGCATCTCCTCAGGGCAGTGTCACCCTGTGGATGCTGACACCTAACACAGCAATCAGGCAATCTGCTCAACAGTACCTTCTCCACTTCAGCCAGAGGCTGGGAGTGTGACAGTCCCTGTGGTCTAAAACAAAGCTAAAAACCAATAAACCCCACCTCTTCTCATCTTCCACTTCTCTGCATTTCCTCCTGAGGCGTGTTAGAGCTGTGGGAAGAGGAACTGGCACAGGGATGGGTGCTCAGTGCCCCTGTGCTAGGGATCAGCCCCTCTTTGCTTGTGCACGGTGCTGCCCTCATGTTCCCACAGAGCAAATGGCAGGACAGATAAGGACATGAGAGTTTCCAAAACCGGGCACCCATAGTTAGCCCCTCAGAAAACAGCTAGGGTGGAGCCCAGCTTGTGGCGTGTGAGAGAGAGACTGGAGCAAAACAGGATGTTTTTGTGATTCAAAACTTATTTTTCATAATTCCTATTTAAAGGCTTGTTTTGGCTTGGTTTTCAAGTTGCCTGCTACGTTTATTGGGAAATTTATAACCCAGAGATCTTTGTGCATGTATATGCGTGCATGCAGATGTGCATGTGCACGTGTCCTTGTGTAGGGATTGCCCATGAAGACGCTACCACTCAGCCTCAGGAAAATTTTCCTCCTGAAAATTAGTAAAACTAATAGGTACTAACTGCTGGGTAATGCAAATATAAATTCTGTGCAGCTCTTCTGTAAATCTTGCTGGAAAATTGTTTTTGCTTGGAACACCTCAAAATTGGAAAGATTATGTCAAGTTATAAAGTGTTTACCAAAGACCCATGAAAATATTCATGACTGGAGGTATTAGTTTATGCATAAACATGTGAAGCCCAAGTAATGGGAAATGGGGCATAACAGGCAGATTAGGAAGCCTCTCGGGTCATCTCTACCCCATAGCGTGTCCTGTATTTAGCCTGGATTCAGCTGATACAGTTTTCACACTGTAGATTATAAGGCAAAAGTGAAAAAGATGTACTGTGAGAAATTAGAGCGGGGAATAATATATGAATAGAATAATCATCTTTAAATGGAATGTTTCTTGGAGTTTTCCACTGCCTGCCCCTTCAGGCTGTCCCAGAAATGGAGGCAAAGAGAACATCTCCAAAAAGCCCCATAGCCACTCTCCAGGTGCTCCTGGGGGCAGGTGAACCTCCATGCCTCTGTGCCTCTGTGCTGCCCCTCTGTCACACTGATCCAGCCCCACAATCCCAGCCCGTGCCCTTGCATGGGGCATGAGGGATCATTATGCTGCTTTAGCCTTGGTCTGGTTGCCAGGGGATGATGAACCCACCCTCACCACCCCATCCTCTGCAGAGCACTGCCATTTTATTACTGCCTTCGGGGGAACAAGATTTTCTGCCTTTGTTGTTTCTTTTCCTTGGCTCATCTCAGAGTTTCTGCAGTGGCTTGCAGCAGTTGCTCCTGTGGAATAATTATAACAGCCTTGTGTAAGGAACTTTATGTGTATCGTAGTGATTCCACTGTTTGTGTTTTTCCACCTCTGGTGCCATCAAAGAATGGGACATGTTCTTTGAGGCCACACAGCCTGACTTGCATTGGTTCATAGCAAGAGCTTTTTAGTAAAAGAATGTGCACATTTCTTTGCTGGCCTTGGCAAACTCTCCATCTTCGAGCTCCTCATCAGCTCTGATCAGCTTCTCTCCTTCCCTTTCTCAGCCCACTGGCAGCTCTTCAGGCTGTGTTTTCAAACCTCTCCTTTGCACCTTCTGTTTCACATGGGCTCAGCTCACATAACGCTGCTCCCTCCTGCCTTCCCTTTCTTGACCTCTTCTCAGCTGCTGAGCAATGTCTCTCTCTTGGCCTCTATCACTGCTTCAACCCTTAATGCCTTCCTGCAACTCCAAAATCTGGCAAAAAATTGTGATTGTTTAAGCCAAAATCTACTTTTATTTGCCCATTTCATGTAACTTTAGACTCACAGCTCCACTGAAATTCATGATGTTTGGATCCTCATTCGAGACTAGGATGTCTATTTTTCATTTCAGTCAACTGCAGAATTCTGTGGAATTAAATCCTGCAATTCAGCACAAACCTATCCTGGGGTTTGAGAAGCAGTTTGACAGTAAATACTACTATGAGTGTGCCCACACTGATGCTGACAGGCAGATGAGCAGGCAGCAGAAGGAGGAAAACGCCTTTCATGGTGTGTGTGCTAGCAGAGATGCTGTTGATTAACCCATTTTTCAGCCAGCCAGCTCTGGGAATGCCATTTAACAACCGCCGAGTCTGTATAGTGCTAACGGGATGCTTATAAGGCATAAGGGGATTAACATTCAGCTCTAATGAAATCCAGATGCATTGAGCTGCCTCTTCTCAAAGTCTATTCTCTGGCCAAGCTGCAAATGAAATGATTTAATCATTGTAAATAGACGAGAAGCACCATCACTCAACATGAAGCAACATTCACTCAGTCCTTAAACTCACAGGCACCGAAGGTTGCTGGCAGTGGTCTGGTGGAGGGGCCAGGGTCACCCACTGACCCCCTGCCTGCAGCAGCATCAGTCGTGTGGGGAACATGGGACCTTCCTTGGGGAGCACAGTTCATGCAAGTTTGCATTGGGGCTGGGGGAAGCTGGCTGGGAAACCAGCCTCCTTCTATCCCTGGGCAAAAGCCAAGGCAGCTCTAAGGGTGCTGAATCCCTGGTCAGGCTCCCAGGGGTGTCGTGGGCCATGGCGCCTTGGCACCTTGCCCTGGGTGTGCGTCTGGGAGAGGCGAGGATTTGTACCGGTGTCAGGTGGAGCTGCACTCTCTGCTCAGGAGACCTGGAGCATTTCTGCCTCGTAAACTGCTTGTGGTTTGCACTTTCTCTTCCTTGTGCAGTTTACATTTTCCTTTGTCACACACCAAACCTGGGCAGTCTGCATGTCAAGCACTGGGAGTTAATCTGCCCCCAGCAGGGTCTGGAACACCTCATGCTCAGAAGCCCTGCATGGAAAGGCTGAAGTAATTCTGCAGCTGAGCAGAGCCAGCTGTCTATGAATTTTTAATTTTTAATATGGCAGGAGGAGGGGTTTTGAACCAAGAGGCAGGGAGAAAAGGAGTTATTTTAAAGACACTAAGGAATGTGTTACATTTTTTTGTTCCTCAGGTTTGGCTGCTCTGCAGGTTTTTCATTTTGCCAAAGCTCAATTCAGTGAACTGTTTATTTGCATTTTTACAGAAAGAGCATGATTCTGAATTTACTTTGGCCTCATTGATGAATTTTTATACTGTGAAACCCAGCAAGTTCCCTTCCAATGTTATATATACAACTGCACAACAGAAACGTCTACCCCACAGTACCAACCTAAATTAAATGGTCCAAAGGGCTTTATAAAAGTGTGTTCCCACTGATTTCCCATGTGATTAGTATCTGTAGTCACCTTTTAATCACTGATGTCATGCTTATCATCAAAGCAGGTCTCAGCTTAAGGCCAGAGACCATATATGCGTGTAGAGCTGTGTAGAAGTTTTCTTTAGAGCTATAGAGGCAAGAATTCCTTGTGAGATGTTCCTGGGGTGGCTTTCAGCATTGATTCAAAGGAAGGAAAGGAACGAGGAAAGAGTCCTGCTATAAAATGATATCAAAACATGTAGGGGCAATCTGTTGTGATGGGTTTTCACCATGGGAAGAAGCATTTCAGGAAAATCCCAGGAGGTGCCAGCTGTTTGGTCTAATCCACTGTCAACACATATTTCAAATTTACTTGGCCCTGGACATCAGAATCATGACAAACTGTCTGAACCTCCAAGAAAAGGTGAAGGAATTTTACAAACCAAGATTTTATTTTTCCCACTGCTTTTAATCTCCCTTGCCAATACTAGAAGGGGGAAGGAAGCACTTCCTCTAGCAGCTGTTCATGTCTTACCAGGCCAAATGCTCGAAATTCAGAAGTGTTTCTGAATCAGCGTCAAAGTTATTGATCTCTTCAATTTCCATCAATTAGTGATTTGCTGTGCTGTGCTAGTGACAGAGAAGAGACTTGCATTTTTTTTGTTCAAAGTTTTTCAAATTTATATTGATGCAAAAAATACTTTGTCCGAGTGTATCCTGTGGATGTTCAGGGCCTATGCCTGCTGCAGGTGATGACTAAGAATCATCCTCACCAGCAGTAAGCATTCTTCTTGCAGTGGTTTTTTTCTGTTGTCCCAGAATATATAAACACCCCTCTCCTGCTGAACCTTAAGCTCTGCAGAGAAAAGACCATGTGTGGATGTTCTCAGCAGAGGTTGCCCGTAATTTTCAGAGATTGTTTCCATCAACACTGTATCAGGGTCAAGGTTTGGAAATAGCAGGATATTTTTTCACTCTTATATTCATCAGTTTTCACCTCTTTGTCCAGTTCTGGGACCTCAGTGAGGGAGCACAGAGCTGCAGCCAGGCTCCAGGTTTTTTACAGAGGCACAGCTGATGGATGAGAGCTGTGGTTTGTCTTCCTGCTGAAAGCTTTTGGGGCCCCTTTTCAAGTGCCTGTCTTTGAGTGGCAGTTGAGAGTTTTGCTCTGCTTTGGGACCCTGAGCAGTGCCCTGTCATGGGGCCCAACATTTGTGCTTTCTCCAGGCATGGGCATTGCTGGTGGAGGACAAGGCAAGGCTGTGTTCAGTAGCCAGAAACGCAGCCCCAGGCCATGACAAGTTCCAAGTGTCCTTATTTGGGTTCTAGCCCAGTGCCATTTAAGAATATGCCCATTACCTCAGCTGCTCAGAAGGCCTTCAGTCAGGAAGACTGGTGCTCTGTGTGGTGACAGTCCACTCCACACTTTCAGGACTTCCTCCCTCATTGCCATCCACTGCTGCATTGCTCCAGACTCCAAGGAAGGCACAAGTAGTCCATGGCAGCAGGCAAAAAAGGTGGCATGGAACAGATTAGTGTGAATTAAACGAATCCCCAGCCACCGCCCTTTCCACCTCCAAGTGGAAAACCCACTTGGTCTTTGGCAGACAAGAATTGTTTCTCCCAGTCCCGCTTATATGGGATGTTTTAAAATAAACCAGCAGGGTTCCATTTCTTGGAAGGAAAAGGAAATGTTTCAAAATGTTTCAAAAGTGTCCTTGCAAACTGATTTACTGCCACCAGGCTCTGCATATTTTAATAAATGTTTTCGTTTCTTCAGAACTGTGTGTTAGCAGTGGGAGAGAGGGGAGCAGTTAGTGAAACATGACAGGAAGATGAAGTTGTGTAAAATGGCTCAGATAAATATTTACACCCAAGTTTCTTAGCTCTGGGTTCACATCAAACCACAGTTCATATGGAACATGTTTTTTGGAGAGCCAGCTCCATTTTGGAGCCTTGTCCCTTCTCCCTGCTGGGTCATGCTGGCCTGCCTGCCTGGCGAGCTGAAGGAAGCTGGTTGGCAATGCCCAGTCATGACCACCATCATGGGAGTGTATCTGCTGTATATGGCATCTTCACAGAATCACAGAGTGGGTAAGGCTGGTAGGGACCATGTTGGGTCATCTGGCCCATGCTCCCTGCTCAAGCAGGTCATCCCAGAGCACAATGCACAGGATTGTGTCCAGACAGTTCTGGACCATCTCCGCAGAGGGAGACTCCACACCCTGTCTGGGCAATCTGTTCCAGTGCACACAGAACCTGCCCCGTAAAGTTCTTCCTTGTGTTCAGATGGAACTTCCCGTCTTCCAGTTTCTGCCCAGTGCCTCTTGTCCTGCTGCTCAGCAGCACCGAGCAGAGCCTGGCTCCAGCCTCAGACACCTCCCTTCAGGTACTGATAGACATTGATGAGGTCCCCTCTCAGCTCTCTCTTCTCAAGGCTGGACAGGCCCAGCTCCCTCAGCCAGTCCTTGCAAATGAGATGATCCAATCTTCTTCCCCTGGCTGAAATCTGCAAAGAGAGGGAAAACAGTGTAGAAAACAAACCACACCCAGGCTTTTGTCTTGGTCCTGGAACTGCAAACATTCACCTTTAAGAGACACTTGGAGAAGTGGAGGGTTTTTAATCTCATTCTGAGCTGGGCAGGAAACCAAGGGTGAGAAGAAAACACGATCTCTTCCAAGGAGCTGATGGCATGATGTAGGAAGGAGTGTAGCTTTTCAAGCCAGTATCAGCCAAGACCAGGCTGGCAGACTGGCACAGCACCCTGAGGGGACTCAGGGCAGACAGGCACAGCTGGCCCGTCTCCCAGGGGGTGCCTGTGATGGGTTTCCCATTTGAAGCAAGGGGGAATGGCTGTGAGACAACAGCTGCTGGAGCCCTTGTTAAAACCGTTCCAGCTTGAGGGGTCACATTCAAATGTACAATTTGCTGAGTGGCAGGTGAAGTCTAGGAGCAGGGGTGAAGGAGACAGCAGCCGTGCGAGTGCACTTTTCCCTAAATTTGTTTTAAGTGTAAATCCACATAGAATGGCAAGCCCAGGTTTTTTTCAGTTTGTGTAACCTAATGCCTGATTCCCTTTGATGCGCTGAACAATTTCCCTTTTCGTTTCGTTACCTTTCCCTAACGGTATTTTCCAACTAGAAATGCAACAGCAGTCTGACATGGGTACATGGCAGGAGCATCCAGTGCTCACATGAACAGAGCAGGAGGCAGCAGTGTCCCACATTATCTCATTAAGAGACTTTTGTAGGCATGCCTCTGCTAATGTAAACTCATTATCGGATAGAACAGCAGCAGTTGTTTTCACATGGATGGATCCAAGTTCAAGTGATGAATTGTTTCTGTACTCTTAACTGGGTTCTTAAATATTTTTTTTTTGAATGTTGCCTGAGAACTAAGTGGCCATGTGCTACGTTTATACAGTAACTTTTGCCCTGTCCCAGTAGACCACTGACAAGTGTGCTCAGCTGATTAATAGCTGTGATCTGCTATCTGCTCTGACACCACATGCTGATACTGCCAGGAGAATATTTGTAGGAAGAAAGTGTTTCACAACATCCATCCAGGAACAAGAATAATGTTGATATTGCCGACTCTGAACAATCTGTGATGCTCCAAATAATCAAAGACATTGTGGCCCTTATTTTACTCTTTCTGATTGTGTCTTCAGCAAAGCCTCCCTAACAGATAAGAATGTCAGCTTGAAATGGACTCTGAGCCCATGGTTGTAAAAATAGGGGTGGATTTTTTGAAGAGTATACGATACTCTTTCATCAGCTTTGCAGCTAGGAAGTGAACTGTTTGACTAACAAGGGGAGAGTGACACTGACAGCTTAATGTTCCACATGAAAGTGTAACAGAACCTGGCAGCTAAGAGCATTGGAAGCAGCAAATATTGGGTGCTGCAACCCCACCCTGAAACACAGGGGTTGAAGAAAGCACAGGGTGACTTCAAAGAAACTGTATCAATGTTTTGTTTCAACAATCAAATTGTTGAAACAATCAATTTGTTTCAACAATTGAAACAAATATTTCAGTTTATGTTTTGCAGAAAAATCATCCTGTTAAACATTTTTTTTTTTCATTTCTGAATGGCAGCTAAACCAAACAGCATTGTTCCAGTGCCACAGGCATTGCAAACTTTGACCAGCTGTTGGCAGAAGGAAAATCCACCCTGTGCTAAGCAGCTCCATCCCACCTTAACTATCTGGAGAATAACATTCAAGTGCAGAGGTCAGTGGGGGAAAAAGAAACCCCACTGCTGCTGGCCAGCTGAGCTGATAGCAGAGACCATACATGGATTTGGAATGAAGGGCATTAGACGCACAACCTCCCCGGTGCCAAGAAATACACAGCTAAAATCGGCAGCTCAGAGATGAGTAATGCACAAACATGGTCCAGAGTGTTAGAAGTGTTCGAGCACTTCCAGAGTATGTTGGGTAAATGAGTATCTGTTGCCATGGCACCAAAACAGCACAGGGATCACACCATGTCCTTCAGCGGCTCTCTGATTCTGTGCCCAGTGAATGAGAGCAGAGCTGACCTCCAGGGAAAGCACTCCCTGGCTCCAGCGTGGAGCAGCACAACGAGGTCCCCTCTTCATCCAGAAGCAGTGCTCGTGGGCAAGGGCTGCCCAGCGCTGCTGGCAGCCAGGTGAGCCTGGCTGGGAGCCACCAGGCACCCCCTCGGAGCCCAGCCAGCTCTGCTCCAGCCCAGCCTTTGGGCAGGAGGGTGAGGGGCTCCAACATCAGACAGAGGCCTTGTAATGCTGCTTCTGTGTAGTGAGATGGGAGGGGTTTTTTTGCAAGAAAAGCATGAAACTGTAGAGCTTAGAAACGTGCAAGATTCAGAGCACATTTACATGGCACTGGGAGAACATTCAAGCTGTTAGGAGACTCTGTCCTTGTCCAGCAGTCTCTTAAGAAAATATCACTTACATGGGCTGGCCCATACACACTCAAATTGTTTAAAATGGGGTACACAGCTATGTTCTCCCATGCAGAGAGGGAGCACACAAGCAACTGTTTTACTTTGTATGCCTGCTGAAACCAAACGCAGAACAATTTATTATTCCTCTATTAAATATGCAAATTAAGTATGTTAACCCTGAAATTGTGCCAATTAATTGTGTCCAATTCCCTCAGTCAGATGATAGTTTTAGAGTTGCCAAAATGATTGCCTTACCTATAGTAAGGGGATTCCATCATCTCGGGATGTCCTGCCAAAGGAATGTGACTGGCTGGGATCAAAGAGACTTTGGCTGAGGGCTTGGAAGGCAATTTTTTTGGTTTGCCTCGAGCCTGTTTGGGGTCAAGCAGCTGGACCTCTGGACAGCTGATGATCTCAGCATTTTATTTGGAGAGAACAAGCATGGGGAGTACCGTGTGTCCTGTAGCATTTCACTGGAAACTCACAGTTCTGTCTTTGTCAGACTTCCAGGGGTAGCCCAGTGCTTGCTGGAAGTGGTGCTGTGGGACAGGTCCTCAGACCCCTCAGGAGAGGTGAGGTGTGTGGGCAAAGACAAGGCTGCTTGGAAAGCATTGCTGCCACCATTCACAAACAGTCTGAAACCTTTCCCAGTGGTCAGAAGAAGAAATCCACCAGTACTGACTCCCTGAAATTTATTCTGGGATCAATGCCCTCCTACACTAAAATTCCATCATGTCTGTCTTTAGTACCACTTGTACCCCAGGAGAGAGTGGCTTTGGAGTGGCCAGAATGATTGCCTTATCTACAGCGAGGTATTGTGTGTCATGGCATTCTTGGCACAGAAGATACTATCTCGAGCAGGGGTTTATTACGATGCCACTGAAGACTACTGCAATCTGCAAAGGCCCTGGCACAGAGGTGCACCAGCTCACCCTGTCCTCACCAGCGAGCTCTGCAGCTGGCAGCTGCTGGCATTTACCCCAGGCATCCACATCCATCCTCCCTTCCCACCTTAAGATAGTTCGTGACTGATGGGCTGCTGCATTATGTTTGTAGGAACATTTTATCCTATTAAGGCACCTTCAGAAGCCAGATGTTCTGTTTTAGTAGGGACTTCCTTTTTTTAAAACAAGCATTTCTGAGCTGATGTTATTTTTATTCTGTTCTCCCTGTGAAACTTCCAAAGACAGATTTTTGCTTGGTAATGTCACAGCAGGGTATGAGGGAGAAATTGCTGTCCATCTGCCTCTGTCTACATATGTACATGTACCCAGGGAACCTACTCAGGGAGAACTACTGATCCTGCAAAGCTGAATATTCATATATTAGGAAACTGATTTATTAAATCACACTTGCAGGCCCACTCCAGCTTTGAGTTATGTAATCATACTCTCTTTTCCACAAGGTCATCTATGCTTTGAAGGCCTCTGTTGGACCTGATCAGGCATGAAGTCAGGAGTCTCTGTTGTAGAAAGCTCTTGCCTGTAGGATTCCCAGGGCTTTTGTTACAGAAGTCAAAAGGCATCTTGTAAACTAAATGGGAGGTGAGGAGGATGTCCCTTCCCTGGCAGCCGGACTCCACTCCAGCCTCTGCTGTGGATTTCCGTTCTGAACTGTGCAAAACCACTTCCACCAGCTCTTATTTTCTCACACAAAGCCCTGGAGAGAGGCTTGCAGCCATGCTGAGCTCCTGTAGCTCCAGGGAGGGTAAGCAGAAGCCAGTGCTTCCAACCAGCCCCAGCCAGCCTTCCAGTTTGCTCTGAAAAACCAGATACAGTGTGGGGAACACCAGCCACACAAATTGACTGAAATGGCTCTGTCCTTTGCCTTTCCATCACTGATAAGAGGATAATACCTTCCTCTGACATCACAAGAATGTTAATGTTGTCATAAGGTGCCGAGCTGTAATAGCCTTGTGTCCTCAGGGATGGGAGCAGTGAGTTCACACGCAGTGAATGTTTTCTGTGTTCAGCACAGACCTTGAAAAGTACACAGTTAACAAAAGGAACAAACTTTCCTCATAGGAGCTCTCCCTCTTCAACCAGCAATCATGGTTTCTTTTATTCTTAGAATTTTTCATAATTTGTAACATTCGGAAGTCAAAAGATCAGTAAGTCTCAACATGCTCTGAACTCCCTGGCACTTGAAGCTCTAACATAGGCAAATGCTGAAATTAGAAATGAGCCACGGGACAGATTTTCCCATGCTTACTAATCAGGAGTCACTGATGTGAGGATTTCTCTCCCAGGCAAAAATCTGTCATCTCTCTCCAGCACGAAATTTACTTAGCAAATAAAAGGAGACCTGTGACCTCTATATATGTTGACTTGGATAGTTTTCATTTCTAACTCTCAGGTCTCACCATTACAGTCACCCCGCTTCTGTGTTATACAAGACTTGGTGGCTGTGAAAAAATACACAAGTGTCTTGGGGTTAGGCTGCCTGGAGAGAGGCCTAGTAACAGCCTGTTTGCTGAATCTGTGAGTCATGGAAAATGAAAATAGAGAAAAATCTACTAAGGAACCTCATCCAATCCTCCACCTGATAAAGTACGACTCCCTAGAGAACTATATGCTCTTCGTATCTTTGTCTAGTCCAGTTTTAAATTGTATTTCTATACCTTTCCTTAAACTATTCCATGGTATGAGTGTTTGGAAGTTTTTCTTGAATTTCGTACTTCAGGTTTTTTTCCTCTGTTTATGCATATAATTACTTTGAGATTTGGCTGTGAAAACATAAATGTGAGAGTTTTAATGACCAGGAAGGGGAGGGAGGTGTCTGACAGCATAGATCATGGCTTTCAGTGCTGAGGTTCCGTGACTATTAGCTAGACAAAAAGAAAATTTGTAGAGTGCAGTGAGCAGGTCTGCTTCCAAGGCAGCCAGGCTAACTTGAATGTCTTTTTGTCTTGCAGAAGATGAAGCCCATTGTCCAAAGAAGACGATCTTCCTCATCCGCCATTACTAAAGCTCTTGCCAAATCAAAGTCACATTCCAGGTAGAGGAAATGCCTTTTTGACTCCTGTTTCCATCTTTCTGCCTATACAGACTGAAATCAAACTGGTTTATAAATTCATTTAACAATGTTGAGGGCAATTTGGTCGTACAGCAGGGGCAGGCAGGGGCAGGTGGAGAGGGACGAGGCACCAGACAGACGTGCTGGGTTGCAGGACATGGGCTGATGCAGCATTAACACCCCTGAGGAGCATCCTGGTGTTCCACCTCAGCGTTTCCCTGTGCAGCCACCCCCAGCTTACTCACTGCCAGAGCCCTCTGCAGCCCCTGCTCCGTCTGCTGGACTGCCAGTGGGAGGGATAGCCCTGAGAATTACCTCTGGCTCAGCTACAGGTACACCTGGGCAGGTGAGGGGGCTGGAGGGAGTGGTGGGAGGCACGCCCAGGCCCTGACAGCCCTGTGCAGGACGGCATCAGCTCAGGACATTTGTTGGAAGAGCCATCAGACCCAGACATGCTCCAGAACAGCCATGTCCCTGTCAGAGGACAGCAGCTTTCCCTCACTGCCAGCTCGGGTCGTGGAGAGCTGCCCCCCTGGCCTGCAGCTCCTTCGAGTCTCTGCCGATGCTTTGGCCCTGCAGGTGTGAAGCACCAGGAGTGTCAGGAGAGTCAGGGAGCCACATGCCAGACATGAACATCGTCTGCTGAAGCACTAAGTGAGCTTATTAGCCCTGAGCACCTCAGTCCAACAGTGGGAGCTGAGTTCTCCTCAACATCAGCCCCTCTTCCTCCCGCAGCGCTGTGTCACTGCTGGGGACACATAAGGGGGTACCATGGTCCTTTCTGCCTTGCTCTGATAGCAGTCTGGTAAATAACATTTCCTGAGGGATTTGTTTAGTTTGATTTTAAATTTCTTTGTAAGAAAGAGATGATAAAGCTGAACTGATTGACATTTTGATCTGAGGGACCAGTCCTCCGGAAGAATATCCCTTTTGTATCGCACCATTGGTAATCAATGCACAGTACACCCTGCTTCTCTGGAATGAGTGAGGGGGTTCAGTCTCACAGGACCGATTTTCATTTGGTTGTCATTTGACAAAGTTATGTGACTTCTTTGTCCTTACTCCCACCCCCTCTAAATTGCACTGGGGGAAAAAAAAAGTGAGGAAGAGAAACAAATTCTTGACTTTATTTGGCTGGAGAACATCCTCGTGAGGGAGGGAAGCTTTAAATGTTTCTGGTGATGGATTGCTATGGAGGGAGCTGGTCCAATGCCATCTTTGCTTGGGCCACCAGAGCATCTGTGAGATTTTTTTGCTATCCTGCCATTGTGTTTATAAAGCTGGGTAATCCTCCAGCTTTAGGAAATCCACTGCTGGGATTGTAAGATGCTGTAGCTCCTACTGCTCAGCTGATGGACATGGAGAGCTTTTAATATCCTATCTGAAGGTGATTTAGCTTCTCACTTGTAGCCCCACAGCTTCATAAGCCAAGGATTCACTTGGTGGCTGTGAAGTGGTGAGGAGGGAAGATGGAATTTCTGTTTGCCAGGTGCAGGTGTTCCTGTGACTGGGGAGTGGTTTTAGTAAAGCAACTACTGGCTCATTTTAAGCTCAATCCTGAATCATGGAATCAAATGAGTTCAGTTATGAGGCCAGTGGAAACTGAGTTACGACCGACAACGTCAAAAATACTACACTTACAGTTTGTGTGGTTTTTTATTTGTTTGTGTAGAGAGTGCCCTCAGACTAGAGGGTAGAGCAACAGGGCAGAATTGCTGAGGGGTGAAGGGAAGGCAAGCATCCCTGCCTGCAAGCAAGATAGACATTTTTGTCTATGTTTAAAGACAGGAGGATCTCTGTGAGCTTTTTTCTGTGTCGATCTAAGGCCATGTCTCAGAGGTTCATTAATTAAGTCAGGGTCAGGCACACAAACAGAGGGTGTGAACAAGAAGTCTTCCGTGTCCTTGCAGTACATCCCACATGCTGAGACCCAGAAATGGCTGTGGGAGCTGTTGTGTGCCAGCTGACCTGAGCCTGGAGCAGTGCTGAGGAGCAGCTCTGTGGGGGTGCTGAGGTGCAAGAGAGGAGATTGCACTTGGCAGACCTCCTCCAGCTGGAGACAGCCCAGGGAGAGGGTCTGGTTCCCTCCCCATGCTGTCTTGTTGACTGCAGTCAACATGCAAAAACCCTCGGGGTTTTTTGGAAATGGTGAGCACCTCTATGAATCTCAGTGGAAACAACAAGCTGGATGGCAGCCAGGCGAGCCAGAATCAGATGTCTGGAATTAGATGAGTACATGCAGTTCATTTTCTTTATGCTGCAGCTCTTGTGCTGACAAATTGTTCAGTCTGGATGGAAAACATGCTCAGAAAGGGCAGTGCCCCCCACGCCCCACTGAGCCACGCTGTGAGCCATGGGCTTTCCATGTTCAAGTCACAGCTCACACACATATGCAGGAAGTCTTTTACCTGAGTGAGAAACTACAAAAAACTACTATTTCAGCAGCTTAACCTTGCAAGATTTGGTGTGGGCATTTAGGCAGTTTTCCATCTGTCTGAGGCTGGAAAGGTTAACTGTGCAGAGGCAGGCGAATGTGGGTCATAACAGAGAGCAATAGGGGCTGGGAGAAGCACGGGGCTATCAGGCTCCTCCAAAACAGATGCCTGTGTCCAATCACAAACCCTTCTAAGAAAAGCTTCTGACAAAGTCTTGTGATTTTTCTTACTCCTCCAGGGAAACTACTCTTTCCTCCTCCCATTCAGACAATGGGCTGCCAAGTGGGGTTTTCAGCAGCCCCGGCTCCACCTTCATCCTGGACGAGCGAGTACAGCTGACCGTGGGCCTGCAGACCCAGGAAAGACATCTGATTTTGTTCAGTGATGTGCTGGTCATTGCCAAGTCCAAGTAAGAGGAATTTGCACTTGTTCCTTTTCTCCAGCAGGTGCTGTTGAAGCTAGGCTCAGCACATGGAGGGATTTCTGGGGTACCTTCCAGCTCGTGAGATTCTATGATTCTGTGAGGCTCTGATCTATTTGTGGAGCACCCAGCAGCTTTCAAAACAATGTGGACCTAAAATGTGACATTTCCCCCTTCCACTTTCACAAATTCTTCTTGGTATTAATGTTTCACTCCATTTGTCTGAAGAAAAAGGTTGTCTAATCAGTTTTGCCCTTTCCCTTATGGGGTTGCTTGAAGATACACCATGAGGGCAAGAGGGAGAAGGACAAAACTGACTTTCGGTCTAACTCCTTCTGCCACATATAAATTAAGAGCTGTCACTGCATCTGCATGATTGGAAGGGGGCATGATCATGAAACATGAAGTTTAAAAAGTAAGGTTTAGCAAAATAGCAAGCACTAGGATTTTAGTAAAAGTGCAGCTGAATTTAATTGAGCTAATGATTAGCCTGGGAACTTGGTTTGGAATTAGTAGTGATTGATTATTTTGATTATATTGTTTATACAGCTGCCTCCATGCTTAGCAGATTTAAGAAAGTTATCACAATGGCTAATTTTTCAATTGAAATGTCTATTCATAAGGAATGAAAGGAAGAACTGGAGAACTTCCCAGAGATATCATTTATTACCCTGACCCAGAAAGTAGATAGGTCAAAGTGAGGTAGAGGAGCTTACTTCATCTTTCACACCCCCTACTCAAATCGTAAGACCACCGACCCATTAAAAGGAGTTCAGAGCACATGCTTAATTAGTTTTCAGCTAATTACCATACGAAGCGGGGAATGGGAGGTGGCAATAATATGAATATGCATTTGTATTGAATCTTTTGTGGATAAATAGACCTTGTAATGCTTTGTGATTTTGCCCTGCGTATTTGGAAAGCATTCCACACAGCGCCTGGCCGTAATTAATTAATAAAAAAGCATACACTTTCTAACTTCATTGTTAGAATGTCCATCTCAGTTGGGTATCAATATTATATCTATACCCATATTTTAGTAAATCAATCACACTCTGAAGGTTTAGATGTTAGTCTGTGATCTAAGGAATTAATAATTTCCACTGCAGATCCTCCTCCAGCCTGAAGCTGAAAAAGCAAGTGCATCTGAGTGAAGTGTGGACCGGCACCTGTCTCAGCGAAGTGACGGAGAAAAAGATGAGTCCCGAGAATTCATTTGTCATTGGCTGGCCTATCACCAACTACGTTGTCACCTTCAGGTATTTTATCAGACATCAGACCTCCCTCTGCATCCCAGTCGTTACTCAGGTCTCCCATGTGTCAAGTGAAACAATGACTGAGGCCCATTTCCTTTTCCATTTCCTTACCCTGAAACCTGGGTAACCTGTGCTGGCAGCAAAAGCTTCTAGGAAAGGCAGGCATTGGGAAGGAAATACTAGGAGAAAGAAAATAGCAATTAAAGGTCACTGCAAAAATAACGAGGGCCCACAAGATGAGTTAACTCCAACTTCACAGAAAGGGATTTGTCCCTTATCTGAACACTCACCAGTCTGACAGGAAACATGGTCCAGTTTGTTGCTGGGATTTTTTGTTATTATTATTTTTGTTATTCGTTAAAATAGAACAGAAGAAGGAAAGGACTGTGCTTTTGTTCCAGGGCTTTGCAGGAAGCAGCTTTGACTTACAGCCATATATAAATGAAATTGGGTAGAGTTTCCAAAGGCTGTTACCCATTCAGCACTTGTTTGATGATCTGCCTCCCTTTTTGTCTTCAGCTCAGCTGATGTGAAGGAACGATGGCTGTCAGCGTTACTGTGGTAAGTGACCCTCCCTTCATCCTCCTTCTAGGTGGTTCCTCTATAGGCCTAACGAAAAATCTGCCTGTCAAATTGTGCTCCGATTTTCAGCATGTTAAGTGTCTGAGTGCTGTTTGAAAAATCCACCTTTGAAATCTGAATATAGATGCCCGTAGGAGAGTGAAAAATTGGTGTTAACAGCTGAGAACAAAGGGGATCCATCAGAAGATGATATTGTTGGAGCATCCTTTTTCCTTTTGAGCTGGAAGTCAACTTTGCTAATCACTGTGGAATTGTCACAAGTGTTACTGATTCTTCAGATGTTTTTTGATTTGAACTAAAATTTTTATTACGTTGCATCTAGAGGCTACAGTTTTTCCTTTTATATTTTATATGTTGCTTCCACTAACACCCAGACAAAAGTGTTTTTATAGGGACACAGAGGGGAAGAAATCTGATGTGTGGTGAATGGTAGTGATCCTCAGGGAACACTGGAAGGTGCTATGCAGGACACATCTGTCTGTGCTGAAGTACTGCAGGTGGGGGGATTGTCAGTCTTTGGGCTCCAGGTAGATAAAGAAGTCAGTAAGAGCATGTGACCGCACTGTGAACATCACATTCATACATGTCATAATTAACCTGTATCTATTACAGTGCAAAGGAGGATGCCCCATCCAAATTTTAGGGTCCTTCTCAAATTTGGTTGGAAAATTATATCCCTTCCCCTTCTCTTTGACTTTCAGGCATATCAATGAGGTAAAACAAAATGAGTATCTGAAGAATGTGACCCTTCAGATCTTGGTGCTGGATGACGACAACTGTTCTTCTGTGAGTAAAGCTAAGAACCTGCTCATCAGATCAAGACTACATGGGGGTGTGTGGAGTAGGGGAGGGAAGGCAGAGCTGTGCTGGTATTCCAGTTTCGAATTCAAGTCCCAGCTGAAAAGATTTAGAGGGTGTGCATCTGGGTATCTGCATCCTTCCCACTGGAAGCCCACCTGGAGAGTTTTAGTTTGAGAAATGAGGAGATAGCCAGACCTTACCAAACAGCACTCAATTCTTAAGATAATTCTTTGCCTCTGACTTCTTTTATCTTTTCCTTTTCTTTCACTTCAAAATTCGTGACAGTTTGTGGCTGAGTGCCCAGTCAATTCCTACTCCCCGTGCTATGAGTTGAGGATATTGATCACAGAGTCACTGGTGTGTTTTCCTGAACTAATTTACTGGAATGTGTCCCAGTCTAGCATACATTCCTTGGCTTCATGCCGAGCTTGGTGGGTCACATTTGCCTCCTGGGTATTCTTCCCTTGAAGGGTGACCCCACTCATGGTTGATGAGTGTTGCCATGTTCCATGTTCACCCTTTTGAGTGACAGTGGCACTATAATCAGTCAAACACTGATGGGATCAAACACAGCATCTGAGCACCACCCACCCCCTGTGATTCCTGCTGGATGCAGTCTTTGGATGGTATAACACATCCATGACAGAAGAAGTAGTGGAGAATAACTTTCATATTTTGTAGCTGTCATCCTTTCTGGTGTAGTTCAAATTTGCACAACTCATCCAACCATAAACATTTAGTAAAGACAGCCATTAGACAGAGAAGTGACATTTTCCGCAGAATTTCAAGCTACAAGTAACTGGAACGAAACTTCTCACATTTTTATTAGTTCCCTGTATGTTCTCTGTTTGCCTTTCCAGACTACAGCAGTCAATGTGTCCAATGTGGAAACTGCAGAGAGTGTGATAAAGAAGACCCTTCTGCAGCTTGGGCTCCCTGTAAGTGGCAGTTGCCAGACCTTAGCTAAGGATGGCAACATCTGATTTACAGGAGAGTGTGGGTGTGGAAAAGTCTAGATTTGCTGTCTGTTGCTTTCTGAGTGGAGGTCAATCTCATGGACCCTCACTCTGGCCCCTCTCAACTAACATTTTTCTCTTCTCTGTTCCTCACCCAACAGGGCAGGACCAGTGAACACCACCTCTGGGTAGTCTCAGGAAAAGATGATCCTGCTTACCCTCTCATTGGTAAGAGCCCTCCCATACTGAGCATCATTTTCGTGTTAATTCTGGCACCAGAGGAACAAGTGATAAATGATGTTAGGGTGTGTGGCAGAGAAATATCACAAACATTGTGCTCTTCACTTAAAAAGCCATGGTAGGGACACTGTTGCTGATGTGAGATGTGACATCAAGCTGCTATTAGATGTCACTTGGCTTTTATGGTCTCAGAATCCACATTTAATCACAGCATGGTGACATCTTTGACAGACTTCACACCTCCCTTTTCCAAGCAAATCTCTGCATTTCTGGGTGGGAGCCCATGACACTTTTCACCAAGTTCTCCAGATAAATGGGAGGTCTTCAGGGTGGTCTAAGAAGTACCTTCTTTGCAGCAGGTATGATGCAGGGATAGGCCATGCCTCAAAGCCTAACTCCGTCCCTCTAGCTGCTGGTATGAGCTTGCAGGGCTACAGGCTTGGGGGCTGGTCACACTCTCCTGCTCAGCTTTGCAGGCGTCTCCTCCCAGGCAGAGCAGGAGGTCGGGGGCAGTCTCAGCCCACCTTCGCTGTCTGTGACAGAGGTGTCCCCTGATGTCTGTCAGACAGAGCATCTCCTGACACTTCCCAGGTCCTTTGCCTTTGGGCTCTGTCAGAACCAAACAAATTGCCACAGCCAGGTGGTCATTCAGCAAGAATGTGTTAGATATAGAGGAAAGCACTTTGGCAACTGAAAAAGCAGAATTTTTAGGTGGTCTGCTGGTGACTTACAAGCCTCTAGTTAGGAAGCTAACAGGTTTATCCTGCTTTTTTAGTACCTACTTAGTTTTCATTGCATTTCAGTTCACAAATAAATGAAACTGCTTTCCACACAAAATCTTGCATCATATTGAAAACCCAGTTTGTTGCATGTGGGTTGTTACCTTCTGAACTGCTACCTTAATCCAGTGCTAAACTGACCTCATGAGTACATGTGAGCCACTTATGTCAATGCCTTTACAGGCTGTTTACTGGGAAACTTTTCTTTTTAACAATTTGTGTTTAGGTTTTAGAAACTTCTCAGGCTTGAGGGAGAGTGGGTGTATATATGGGGGACTTGAGGCCAATCACAATGGAGAAGAGTGCTACAGATCTGTAGGGGATGATTTCAGAAATAGAAGAAATGTTTTAAAATAAACCACTGAATTTTGTCTGTTAAGTGCTAAGCATTCATCATGGCAATCACCAATGCTGGAATTTTCCGAGAACAATAAGAGTCTTTACCATAGCTCTGCATCTTTGCTCTCTCTTTACACAACTCTGCTCAACAGGGCACGAGCATCCCTTCAGCATCGCCTTGAGCTGTCTCCGGGACTCTGCTGACCAGCAACAAAGAACCAACAATAACACCCTCCTGGCTGATGGGACAGAGACTCCCCTCCTTGCTCAGCTCCCAAAGGAAAAACAGTGTCAGTTTGTCCTGAAACCCAGACTCCAAGCTCCAATGCAGCTGAGGAGAGGTAGGGGCTGCAGAGTGCGTTACAGCCAGATGGAAACTTCATTGCTCTCCAGTGCAGTGCTGAACTCTTCCTGGCATCACACATGTATCCCAGAGTTGCTCTCATACCTGAATGTAATGTAAAGTGGAAGAGGTTGCAGAGAGGTGAAATTTGCCTGTGCAAATTTCAGACTTAGCTTTCAGTCCTTCATTACTCTCCATCTGCAAGTCATTGTAATAGAATCACAGAAAATGCTGAGTTGGAAGAGAACCATCAGTATCATCAAGTCCTGGCCCTGTACAGGACACCCCGAGAATGACGCCCTCCTGCTGAGAGCGTTGTCCATATGCTCCTTGAACTCAGACAGCCTTGATGCTGTGACCCTTCCCTGGAGAGCCTGTTCAGTGCTCAGCCACTCTCTGGGTGAAGAACCTTTTCCTGAGATCTAACCTAAACCTCCCCTGACTCAGCTTCGTGCCATTTTCTCAAGTCCTGTCACTGGTCACAAGAGATTCTTACACTGCAGAGACAGCANTAAGAGATTCTCACACTGCAGAGACAGCAAAGTTCCCTGAAGAACGGTGATTGAGAGTTTTGCTGATGGTTGAGAGATGAACGAGTGGTTGCCCTGCTGTATATTGTCTAACCATGCCCATTAAGAGTGCAGTTAATAAACAGGTGAGGGTAGACAGCCCTTGTTTTGCTGGGAACTCTGCCTCCACTGTAGATCTCTCACTGGCCACCTGGAGGACAGACAGGTTTGTAATGGAGGGCTGTGTTTTCTTTCAGAGACACTGCAGAAACACACCAAGAGGAAGAAGTCCTTGATTGACTGGGCCCTGCGCCGCAGCACCAGCACTCCCACAGGCAGCCCTCCTTCACAGTCACCCACCACACCACGGAAGCTCTTCGGCCTGTCCCTGTCCTCTGTCTGTCCTGACGGAATCCTTCCCAAGCCAATCATGGTAAGCAGCAGCCTGGACTCCTTGTCTTGACATAAACTTGATGTGTTTAGCCCAAAATTTAAAGCCACTTGCAGTATTTATGAGGGTTGAATGGGGAAGAGGACCATTGTTTACTCGTGATTCAGATTCAGCTCAGTAACAAAGGTGGGAACAACCCTCTCCTGGGTGATCCCTATCACTTCATTCACAGATGTCTGTCCTGGTTCAATGGGTGTCTCCAGCCAGCTCATCACCAGCTGACAAGGGGCAATGTCAGTGGGTCCTGCCATGCTACATAGCCTAGACATCACTCACTACGAGAGTCCCCTGGGGCTCACACTTGTCACAGGATAAGTGTACCCACGTGAGCTGTATCTGCAGCTGGGCTGTCCCTGATTAGATCAGGAGAAATCTCTTGTATTGTCTTCTTCCCGTTACTGACTTATCTTTTGCTAATTGTGTTACAACATACACAAACAAGAAGATAAAGTGTTAGGCTCTTAAGTACACCTGGGTTTTCTCTTAGGATATGCTGCTCCTCTTGTACCATGAAGGTCCCTCTACTAGGGGCATTTTCAGACGTTCTGCCAATGCCAAGACTTGCAAGGAACTGAAAGAGAGGCTGAACTCTGGAGATGATGTTCAGGTGGATGGAGAGTCAGTCTTTGTGGCTGCAGCTGTCATCACGGTATGTTTGGCCAAGTAACTCAGCTGTCTGGGCTAATGGTACCTTCCTTCTTTAAGGAAGCAATGAGTCTTTATGGGTAGGGAAGATTTCGGGGGAACAGAAAGCATTTTCCAGCGAGGAACATTTCACCTGATGGCTTGGTGTGTCTGTGTACACAGAGGCATCTGCCCGACACAGTGACGCTGGTTTTCACATGCAGACATGTGCAGCCCCTCAGGATGGGGCTTCCTTTGGCACCTCCCCGTACCAAACCACCTCCAGCAGGAAATACAGTGATGTTCACCTGAAAGACAGCCATGATGTGTGTTCAGTGCCAAATAACATGACAGAGCCTGCACTCAGCAGTTCAGGTGCTGCACTGACATACCCATAAAACCCTTTGATGGCAGCAGCACCGATGTTCTTTGTCATTTCTGAATGCAAAGAAGAGGCTGCCAAAGGTTTGGGAGGACCTGTGCCACTTGAGGGCAGCTGCTCTGCAACCCCCAAAACAGGTCAAAGGAGCTGACCTTTGCTCTCTGGACCCCAAACCTTCACCCTCTGATCAGGCAGCAAGCAAGAGGGAAAGCTGAATCCAAGCAGAGGGGTTGTGGTGGGTGGAGGATGAAGCTTGTGATAAGACCCATGGTTCAGTAAGGAAAAGCCTGTCTTTTGCACTGGCAATTAAATCAGGTCAGAATAATTTAGGCACCAAAGTATCCAAAAAACATCCCCTTGTTCCTGCTGGCCTGATATTCAGGCACTTTCCAACACAAGACGTACACTGAGTTGTTGAATGGTCCCCTGAGGAAAACCAGCAGTCCTCCTAGCTGAGAAATGTTTCAGAGAGATCTGTGCAGAGCCTCAGGGCTGAGTCCTCTGCTGGGGTGGAGGTCAGTCCTGCTCTGGAGAAGGGGCAAAACAGGAGGGCTGCCTGTTCATCCTGCAGTGCTGCCGTGGAATAGACGGAGGAGGGTATCTTGGTGGGCATGGGAGGGGAGAAAAAACATGTTTGTGTCATGTCTTGTTTTATGTTGTGCTTAATATGAATAAACAGTGACTATATGCATTGTGAAACCGAAACCAGGAATTCAAAACTGACCAGACTGCTCTGCATATATATATTTAATTCAGGATTTTCTCCGAAATATACCTGACAGTGTTCTATCCTCAGACATGCACGGACTGTGGATGGAAGCTGTGGACACAGAAAATCGGGCACATAAGATTGAAGCTATCAAAAGGTTTGTAAAAGCCTTTGTAGAAGTTTCTTTTGGTGGGAAAAGGGGGAACATGTGGCCCTAAGAATAGCCTTCATTTTCTGGGAGATTACTGTCAATGCTCCAGGCCACAGTGAAGGAGATATTGCTGATTGCCAGTGTCACTGATCAGAAAATTTTCTTTTCAGTGGTCTTTTTTGAACATCGTTAATGTTTCTGACTCCAAAAAAGTAATTTAAAAAATTCTTTTCTGATGATTAGTTCAAATTACCAGAATGAGTAAATTGAAAAAGCACAGTAACTCAGCCACCAGGAGAACATCAATGGTAGCAGAATTAGATCTTTAATGACAGTAACTTGATACTTATGTGCACGAAATGAGGCTGATCATCATATCAGCAGTTAGAATAAACAGCCCTGTCAAGGTGGTGACCGGGACCTTGAAATGGCTTTACTGCCGTGAAACTGCCACCCTGAGCAAGAGCAGTTTATCCCGTTGGATATCCAGTATATTCAGCCATGGCTCAGCTCAGTTTTTGAGTGTTGCCATTTAGCCTGGGCCTTCTTTCTCCACGGTCTCCATAGCACAGGACACAGCAGCGGTGTGGTCTGTGAGCTGCTGGCCTGGAGCTGTGCCCGTCTCCTCTGGGCAGTCCCCGTTTCATCAGGGCACTGTGGGTTCTGTCCCACGTGCTCTGAACCCATGTCCCTTGTCCCTCCAGCTCTGTGACCACAGCAGGTGGGCAATACAGATGCAGAGTTGTGGCTCTCACATGAGTTCATGGAGGGGAGTGACACAGACTCACCTTATTATCAAATGTGAATGTCTCACGCTGGGCACAAAGGGGCACAGGGGAGAAAAAGCTTTGGGATGCAACTTGTGGTATTGAAGAGCAGATGTTTGTGAACAGCACTGTTTTCCTTTGTTCCCACCCCCTGAACAGTCTCGTCAACCAGCTTCCAGAGGCCAACCTCATCTTACTCAGACACCTCTTTGGAGTCCTCCACCATATTGAGCAGAATTCCGGAGTGAATCAGATGAATGCCTTTAACCTGGCTCTTTGCATAGCACCCAATATGCTGTGGCTACCAAGTCCCACTGGGCCTGAAGAGGAGAGCCGGTCTACAAAGAAGGTAATCTGCCACAGGGTTGGCCTCACCTCTGTGTTCCCCTTTCACTGCTTTTTATGAGCACTTTTGTAGTCTAAAGGAAGGCACAGGGCCGGTGCCAGTGCTGGCTGAGTGGCACCCAGGCCTCATCCTTTCCCCTGCGCAGCTCTGCCCATGCTGGGAGGGGTTTAGCTCTTCAGACTGTCCAGGGTGAAAGGGAAGTGGTGGTTGCTTCACCAGATGAACTTTCTAAATGGTCAAGCAAGCACAAGAAAATTGGAGCAGCTGAATTGGACACTGCCACCTCAGCTGGGACAAAGCAAGCAGTGAGCATGACGGTGCGCCAGAAAGGAGGAATGCTTGCTTGTAGCTTATGAGGTGTAAGCAATAGTGAGGAAAACTGTAGAATGTGCTATACCTGGCTCACAGTACCAGTTCACATAGTTCATATTCCTGCCTCAGGTGTTCACACAGGTGCACTGCCACATTATTAACAGCTTCTTGAGGAAATTACATCTTTGTAAAAAAAAAGTGGGAACAATCTGGGTAAGATTTTACTTGCTGTAAATGGCTGGCTCTATTTTCATGAAACTGAATCCATAAATTCCTGTCTTTGCCAGGTGGCCTTGTTAGTGCAGTTTCTGATTGAAAACTCGGGAGAGATTTTTGGAGGTGATATTGCTTCCTTGTTCCAAAGACCTGACAAAAAGAAGTCCAAAAAGTCAGCAGAATCTCTGGGTAAGTTGGTGATAGTAAATCTTCCAGAAATATTTAAAATCTGTTAATAGGTAAAGTGCTGAGACAAAAGAGTTTGCTTTGCCTTCATGCTTCTTCTAAGGAAAAGCATTGAAAACCAGTTGGATTTGGTTTTCCCTTTGCCTGTCAAGCACAGGCAGGAAGAGACAGCAAAGCAGAGGGCTGAGATGCAGAACCTCCAGTGTGTCCCCAGGGGTGGTTGTCTTTCTCCGTGGCTGCTGTAGCACCTACTCTGGCCATTGCAAGAACTTAGTGTAACCTTAGCACTGCCATGTCCCAGCAGTCCTTTTATTTTCCAGGGTAGTTCTGTAAAGCTAAACCACATGGTTTGTATGGAAAGAGATGGAGTTGTCTCTGTTAACTATCCTGTGAATAATGGCCAGTGGTGAAAACTTCGGTCATCAAGCCAGAATTTTTTTATTGTTTCCTGTGAGAATAATGGATCATCTTTGTTTTTCTATGGGCTTGATATATTTTCCCTGTTTTGGTTGTGAGATACTGTATAGATGGCAATAAATTAAATTGTGTCCTCTGCCTCAGACATAGGCCTGGCTCAGCATGATGATTCCTCCGATGAGCTGGAGTTTTCCACTTGTGATCCAGAAGGGCCAAAGCACCACCTGGAATCTGACACAGATGCCATTTTTGAAGCACCCAGCAGCTTGTTACTTGATGAGGATCAGGAAGACTGGGACTTGTTCAGTGAGATCACAGCCTGCTACCAAAGCAAAGCTCGGACCAACGCCAGCGCAGACAGCTACGAGCTCCTGGAGGAGGACGGCTCCTTCTGCTCCATCGGCTCCATCCGCTCGCTCAGCCCAGCCAGGGACCGGTGCTCCTCCGAACCCAGCGTCTGTCTCAGCTCCCAGCTGCCGGCACAGAGCCACGAGCCAGTGGCCCGCCAGTCCAGCTGTGATGCCACCATCATGAGCGGCCACACAGACTACATCCACCGGCTCAGGCAGCTGCAGGTGGAGAGCCAGAAGCTGATTGATGAAGGCCTAAGCCCTGGGGCTAATAAGGCCAGGCAGAACTTGTGGCAATCACCCCAGACCACCTCTAGGGTGAAGCAGCTCAGCCTTCAGAAGTCCAGCCTGTCCAACAGGTCCAGCTTCTCCAGCCTGTCCTCTACCACCACTTCCCCGTCTGCCTCCTCACTCAGTTCCTTGGACAGTGCTTTCTCCTACTGCTCAGAGTCATCAGCCATTAGCCCCACAGATGTCTCATCCCTGCCCTTCATGTTTGGCACTTCTGCCAGGCTTCATGCTGTGTCTCCCACGGCTGCCAAGAGGTACCAAAAAGAGTGGCACAAATCCTTCACATCTCCTGTGCAATCTGTACATCTGTGCAATCCGGACAGTTTTCATGAGGATGAACCCAAGGCTGGAGAGAGCAGTCATTGCTTTGGAGAGCAGAAAAGTTTCCCGTGTGTCAGCAGAGCTGCCATGGGAAGCCCAATCACTGACATTGACTGGGAAGAAGAGGAGAGACAGCTGAGTCATTCAGGGTGCCCTGGCCCAGGGCTCAGGAGCCAGGATTATACCAAAGAGTTTGAACAAAGCCCTGAGATCGCAGCTGCCAGCCCATCCAGCGAGACAGCCCCACAGGTCAGCCACCAGCAGCACAGGGAGAAGACAGTGAAGAACATAGAAATCAAAGGCATTGATGGCTGCCCTGTGAGCCAGGAAAGCCTGAAGCGCACCAAGATAACTTTTTATGTGGCTCCAAATAAAGAAAGCTCTTGGGGGTCTCAAGTGGGGGAAGAGGAGAGGTCTGTGACAAACACCAGCAGCAGAGACTCACCCAGCAGCAGCAGTGAGCACAGCCTGTCCAAGAGCTTGCAGACTGTGAGAGTTCACATCCCCCAGACAGTTTTCTATGGGCAGAATACCCCCCTTGTCCTGCAGTCCATCTCCAGGCGCTACCACCGTGAGCCAACGGTCCCATCCCTGCAGGCTGAGCACAGAGAGAGCCCCCAAAGTGCCTCTGCTCCTGAGGAGCTGGAGAGACAACCAGTGGAAATGGCGCAGGCGCCAACCCAGAGCAAGGGCTTTGACACGTTCAGCCACACCATCCGCATCATCCTCCCTGACTCCATCCGAAACACCATCAGGGAGTATTTCAAGCACGATGAAAGCGAGCCCTGTCCCACAGCAGAGGTGGAAGCAGTGGAGAAGGAACTCCTGCGGAGCAGGGTGGAGTGGCTCAGGAGCCAGCCTCGGGCAGAGGTGGCCGCAGAGGAGCGTGACACAGCGGTGTTTGCTGAAGAGACGTTTGTCTAAGGCGATGGACGTAGAGGAACTAAATATTTTTTTTTGTGTATGTGCAACAGAAAATATTCTGTAATATATGATCAGGGTGTGAAGAATTTAGCAGGCTGCATGGGGCAACAAGTGTAAAGTGACACTAATGTGTATGTAATGATGGGGCTCAATACTCATTTTGGTGGGGGGTGGGGTGGCTGTTCTTGTGTTTTCTTTATGCCCTTTTCTGATGGAAGAGACTTCACTGGCTGGGTGTGTAGAGGACTGAACACCACCAGACTCTCCCTGTCGATGAATTAGCTGACCTGTACAGGGCCTGGTTCCATTTTTTTTATAGCAAGAAAGGAGAAATGTTGCTTTATTTTCTCCAGTCAGCTGCTGCTGTGTGTGGATGACTGGACAACTGGGACAGCTAATGGTCCATAAGAATAAGTTAAAAATCTTTACACTTGCACAAAACCCACCATTATTCACTGTTCATCACCACCATTCATCCAAAGGAAGATCCTTCACCTCCATTCCAGAAATCACTGCTGCTTCACTCTGCTCCTCTCTTGTCCGCTGTGGTCTGGCTCACAGCCCACATCCATTACTGGTTGAGGCTGGGTTCCAAAATCAGCAGCTGGAGCCCAGAGTCCAAAGTCCAGCATTCACTGAGAGACAGCATATGTAACATTTTAAGCCCAAGATTGCTTTTTTCTGGAATTAATTACGCAGTGATTCTTTCTTCTCATACCTTCCCCAAAGTTAGTGTTTGACAGAGACACAGTTGCTATAAAGGATTTTAGTACTGTCACTTTGACAGGGCTATGAATGCTCTTCAGTGTCCTCGGGGAGTAGCTCAGTAGCTAGGAGTTTCAGTCTTAGTGAAAGTTGACAATTTTCTGTCAATGTTGATGCCCCTTTCTAGAGGCAGTGTGGATGAGGCAATGAAATTCCTAGTCATGCTGAGAGGGACTTGAGCAGGGCTTGGTTTTAGCACGAGGTCAAGGAGTTGTGGAAGTTGTCAGGAATGTTTTTGAGTAGATGCTGAAGCAAAGTCACATCTGGCCAGAAAGCTGTCAGTCCATGCACTGAAACTGTCCAGGCTTCATCACCGATGCTGGCTCAGAGAAACACTGAGTTCCCACTCAGCATGGTTTGTGGCTTGGTGTGCTCCAGCAGAGTTAACTTTGAGGAAATTCCAGGCTAAGCAGGCAGCTGGTAAGGACCACCAGAGAGATGCAGCCAGTTGACTCCTGGAGTATCCCTATGATTCCAGTCAAAGCCATGCTGAGAAGTGCCACAGACATAATGGGACTTGTTAGAGGGTTGTAACACTGCCAGCTGAGCTCTAAAAAGATGCTGAGAGCACCACATTAGTTTGACAGGTTGTTTTAAGAAAACGGTGGGAAAAGACTCAAAGGTTGAAAGGTTTGGGATAGTTCATTTGAAAGTTACATGAGAGTTTTCTGTGCTGGTATCTATCAGAGAGACAATCCTTTTATTCAGTGAACAGTGAGTGGGGGAAGGAGAAGAGAAATACATGAATCCTAATGACTGAAAGGTAGTGCTTGTGGAGTAAGTGCCCGTGCAAACTGCTGAGTGTCTGCAAATAGCCAGAGCTGGAGCTGCATGTCAGCTGTCATGGTTCAGTCCCTGCACAGAGGGGAAAGCCACCTCTGTAAAATTATCCAGTGTCAGATTCCTCCACTCATCTGCCAGGTGCCAGTGAGGGTCAGTGACAGGAACATGGCCCAGCACTCCAAGTTCACATCATCCAGAACCAGGGCAAGGGAACCAGGGGAAGCCCAGAGCCCACTTTCCAAGGTGTATACAGTTTGTGTTGTTAGATGAAGGGTGTTTATATCTCAGATGTGGCACTCTCTGTCCCAGATCACCTTTGTGACCCTTGTATCATGGAAGGTGTATATAATCATAACACAACTCCACCACCACCATAATTTTCCTCACACATGAACAGCAACAAGGCATCCACATTCTCTTTTTTTTCAGAGCTACAGTTGTAACTTTTAATAAAACACACAGAAGTTGTCGTTGTGGTGTTGTCGCCTTTTGTTCCCTTGCTCCTGCTCCCCTCTCCCCTGTGTCAGGGTGGGAGCATTTGCACTGAACTGCTGTGAAACACACTCCCCTCCCAGCCCAGGTCTGCCAGGCTGGCCACGCTGACAAGAACCCTTCTGCCAGCACAGCAGTCTGGGCATTACTGTCTTTTCAAGAAGGTGAAAACAGCATTAAATATTACAAGAAAAGTCTGCCTGTTCTTGGAAGAGAGATTATTCTGTATTCTAAACATGCTAACAGATTGTAAACTCAGTGGCTGGGCTCAGGTCAAACAAAGCGGACCTGAACCAAATGCACAGTAAGAGCTCACAATTTGCATCACCTAAAAGGATCACAATAAACTTAAGAGATTAGTTTATAGAAACACTGGGAGAGGCAGGGAAAACCACACAGTTCTCCTTGCCTCATCTTAGGCTGCCTAATATGGGCACAGTTCCCTGGGCAGATGCTCTAACCCAGCTCTGTATTAAGCATTTTTCTTCATTTAAAACAAAACAAAATCCTGCAAAACGTAGCACAAACCAGAGTTCTGGGCTTAGAAATTTGCAGCATTCCTTTTCCACGAGCCAGGCAATAATGCAACTCAGAGACCAGTCTTGAAAATGTTCCACAGCCCCCAGCTTGCTTGTAACAAGAAATAATAAATACAAAGACACTTGGTTGGCTTTCTGCCCCAGAAAGGCCACATTTTCCCTTAATGTACAGCCCTGACACACATTTTCCCTTCTTTCTCTGCCCCTTTTCAGATGATTTAGACCACGCTGGCCTGTCACATACCGAAAGCCCTACTCACTGCCCCACCGGATGCAGTCTCTCAGGAAGTCGCATTACATGGTCACCCTCCAGGAAGCGAGGAGCCTTCAGGGCCTGCTCCCAATATAGACCAAGGCCAAACAAGTCCAGTTCATTGCCTTGAAGAGAAATGACTCACGCAGTTCAGCCTCATCTTCTTTCTGCTCAGGATATATGATTTGTTTCCTTACCCTGCAGGCTGACAGAAACATGACAGAAGTGCCCAAGGCAGCTGTAGTTTACTTTAACCTTTTCAATTCTATTTCTGATGTTTCAACAGTCAGGAAAGCCAGTCTTCCAAGATATATTGTCCCTCATCCTTCGCAGGTAGCTCCTTTGTGCAGAGGCCTCTCCGCTATCCCATGGCACCTTCGAGGGACAGGCAGCCCCACCAAAGAGTAGCACGGGCTACTTTGACTCCCTGCATTTCAGTGCTAACAGCTTGTCCTAGAAACTCTATTCTTCAGAGGTCACCCACACTCTGAAGAGGAGCACAGCAGTCGTTCAACCCTTCCAAGCCAGAAGCTGCTCCTTCCCTTGCCATCCTGCCAGGATGTGTGCAGGGAGCTGACATCTTCCAGCAGCAGCCTGGGCTCCAGCTTCAAGCTCACAACAAGGTGGGGACTGAGGAGTGGGACTGCAAAGCTCCAGATCACCTTGGCTTTCCAAGTGGCAGCATCAGGCCGGGGAGAGACTTGAAGTGCTACTGAAGGTGGTGGCTTGACTGCTTTCATTTAATCCATATTTATTCTCTTTGCTTTTTTACAGTAATCCTGGTACAAGCTGGAGGAGAAGAGGTTTGGGAAAACAGGCACAGCCTGGAAGGAGTTTCTGATGTATGACAAAGCAAAGGGCTACCCTGTGACATGCCAGTCACAAGCCTGAAGCCCTAGTACTGCACCACATCCATGGTTTCCAAACAGGGCTGGGACCCTGCAAAAAACCCACCCTGCTGCCATCACCTCTTACAGCACATGGTTCTGGCCCATGCCAGGAAAGCCTTCCTGCAGGCACCCTTCTGCTCAGGACAAAATTCTGACACGGATGAAAATTAGTACCGATTTTTGCATGAAGGATCAGAGAGGAAAACAAAGCCTGTTGCGGGGACTCACAGAGTGTCACTCGTCACCTGTGCCTGAGCCCATAGGGACACCGGGCCACGCCGGGTCCGTGTCAGCAGCGGGAAGGGATGGGGGTGCATAGAGAGCATCAGGCACAGACGGCAGCCGTGGCTTCGCGAGACAGGCCCGGGCACCGGTCAGTGCGACCTCATCCTCCTCCTCCTCCTCCTCGCTGCCGGCGCCCCGCGAGTGCCCCCTGGCGCCACATCCCCGCCACAGCAGCCCCGCGGC
Source organism: Pomatostomus ruficeps (assembly GCA_013400735.1). Taxonomy (NCBI): domain Eukaryota; kingdom Metazoa; phylum Chordata; class Aves; order Passeriformes; family Timaliidae; genus Pomatostomus; species Pomatostomus ruficeps. The sequence continues at coordinate 383,402 of VYZT01012453.1, forward strand.
CCGGGCCCCAAGGTCGCACTGAAATTCCACGAACCACGGAATCGTGGAATCACAGAACACCCTGAGCTGGAAGGGACCCATCAGCGAGTCCAACTCCTGGCCCTGTGTAGGACACATCAAGACTCCCGGAATGTGCATAGAGTGTTGTCCAAACGTGGTGCTGTGACCACTGTCCTGGGGAGCCTGTTCCAGTGCCCAACCAGCCTCTGGGTGAAGAACCTTTTCCTGAGATCTAACCTAAACCTCCCCTGACTCAGCTTCGTGCCATTTTCTTGAGTCCTGTCACTGGTCATGAGAGTGAAGAGATTGGTACCTGCTCGTCCACTTCCCCTCATGAAGATGTTGAAGACCACAATGAGGTCTGACCTCAGTCTCCTCTTCCCCAGGCTGAACAAACCGGGTAACCTCGGCCACTCCTCATAAGGCTTTCCCTCCAGACCTTTCATCATCCTCACAGTCCTGCTCTGGACCCTCTCTAATAGAATAATGTATTTTTGATATTCAGTGCCCAAACCTACATGCAGTATTCCAGGTGAGGCCTCACCAGTGCTGAGTACAGCAGGACAATCACCTGGCAAAGCTGCGCTTAACGCAGCCACCCAAATTTCCATCCAACTCATTCTATTCCAGCCAGGCTCATGGTACCAGAACAGTGAATCTTGTAGGTCTAAAAGCCTCATTATTAGGATTTTATTTGACATGTGTGATTGTACAGCAGTGAGAAAACTTAACATTTGGAGATAGTAGCTGCTCCCAGTACAGAACAATTCAGGGACCCACAACATCTCAAGTTCATGGAAGTGGTTCCTGCTTACAGGAATTGTCAGCACACAGATGTCCTCAGTAAGCTCTTGCTGACCAGACTGAAGTCACCTACATCATCAAGCCCATCATCACTGCCTTACAAACACCAATCTGTTCTTAAGCTTCCCAAACTGGGAAAAGTCTGCTCCACTTTTAAAGAGCCAAGCCTTGCAAAATTCTCAGCAGTTACTCAGAATAGCAGAATTCTTAAGTTTCAAAGGAGAAAGCGAGTCACACACAGCAGATATGTTTGCTGACACCCACCCAGGGAAATATAAAGCCATACACTTTAACCCAGTTGCATTCAGCAGAGAATTTAAGCACTTAAAATGCATACCAAAGACCCTATTAAGAATTACGGCTTGTTTAAATAAGAGATTTGCCAAAAACGCCTTTTATACTGAATCAGACCTCTATGGTCTACTGCAAGCCAGCCACAAAAAGCAGTAGTGTCAACCAGAAGCTAAGTACCCTGCCACACCTAAATGGAGATGTAAGCTGTGCAGCAGTCGTTTCCAGTTACTGTTTGCTTTGCTTTCCAACCTCCAGCTGCCTCCTCACGTCTGACACATCCATGGGGACCCGCACCGTCAGACCATCCAGCGACTTCTTAACGCACACCTGGCAGCCAAGGCGAGATCTGAGAAGAAAACGTGGAAGTGAGGCTCCTCTGTCCCCAAAGTAAAGGGAGAAATTCCCCACCCACACTGGGATGTCTGGTCCAGGATGAGTTTTCACTAAAGTTCCTGTTAAAGATCTCCTGGGCCTCAAGAGAAAGCAGCTCTCAAGGCACAGCTGTGATACAGAACAAGCCCCCACCCCTTGGAAAGAGGTGCCACACGGTGAGAATCTGCCTCAGAGGTTTGAGGATCTACTGCAATCAGCTTACGTGTCAGTGAGTCCGTATGCCAAGTCCAGCATGTCTAGCTCTTCATCTGAGATGGCACCGAGCTTCTGGAAGGTGTCCTTGTCAAAGATGAGGTGACAGGTAGAGCAGGCTAATGTCCCTTCACACGCACCTGGTGGAGAAACAAGGGAATGACAGCAAATCAGGAAAAACAAGGGGGTGAGAGAGACCATCTTTAGGAGCAGTGTGAGAAAAGGCCCTTTAACAGATTGGGAGCATGTCAAAAGGGATGCTAGGAAACACAACAGATGGATGCGGTTTCCAGCCTGCCTCTTCTCTGGGAGAATCACAATCAGTTTTCAAGTTTTTACATCAGCTCTATCCAGCCAGGCGCACTGACAGAGGCTGCTGGAATGCCAGTGGTGCCCGTGTGAGGTTACATTGCCATCACAGCACGCTGAGCCACCCAGCAAGCAGCTGGTGGGGCAGGGAAGCTTGGTTATGGTCCTGGCAGAACACAGTGGTAAATGTACTTTGCACTATTCCTAAGTACCCACTGATCCTAACAGCACATATACATATCCTCCTGCAACACCTACCAAATCCATCAATGGCCAAGTTCTGATTGACTACCACTTCCAGCAAACTCTGCCCTTCTTTGGCTGTGGTCGTAAGTCGCTCTCCGTCCCGATTTATAAAATGCACCGTCACCTGATTCTCAGAGCTGTAAGACAAATTTGCAAAGATCAGAGGAGTTGACCCTTTCCTGCACATCCACAATTGGGGTCTTTTGGCTGAGTGCTAGAGACATGGCACTTAGAGGCAAATGTGCATGCAAACACTTTCTTGAAGGACTACACCATGCACATCAGAAAAAATTTAAATTAACAATTGTCAGTGACAAGCAAATCTGAGTTTCCCCAGAATATTTCCCACTTTATTAAACAGCCCTCAGAACAGATGTGCACAAAAAAGTGCTGGTGCTCTGCATGTGCTGCCTCTGCTTGGGCTGGCTGACGGAGGGAGCACGTGTAGGCAGGCAGAGCGTTTGCAGGTCCCAGGCCTGGGATGTTAATCCTGGTCAGAGTGATGCAATAACAAGCAAAGTGCTCAGGATCAGATACTAATCCTGCAAGAAAGGCTGTTGTCGTGCATGTATTGTTCCCCCTTCCCAGGGGGATTACTTGAGGATTGTTCCTTTTCTGCTGCTTTTTCTTCCACGAAGTGCCTGTTCCTTTCCTTAACTCCATCACAGGGAGCTTTCTTGTGGTGAGACACACCCAGCCCCAGCTCACAGAGCTACTGGGCTGAGTAACTTCCTCTGAGCTGATGTGACCCGCACTAGGGAAAAATTGCTAGTTATTTTGACAGCCTGCAAGATTTAATCTGGCCAAGAGTTAGGAACACAGCCACCAGCTTCTCTTAATGACAACTTGCAGAAAGGGCATCTACAAATGAGAGGGAAACAGCATCCACTTCATCTCCTCCTGACCAGGCTCTCACACCAGTCTGGAGAAGGCTGCTACCCTGACAGCAGCATTCAGGATTTCTCACCAAGATAATATATTCTGAGATTGTTATATTTGCCAGAGGAAGCACATGAGCAAACACTGGTTTTTTTCTTTGTGTACACGCCAAATGCTCACTCAGATATAGGAGGTCACAGTTACACAAAGTTCCCACCTCCTGTGCTGAAAGAAGGCAGCACCCTGGAGGTAGTTGGGCCTTTGCCCAGTAACTTTCAGTGTGGCACTGCCCAAGTGCCCATCATCCCAAAGCCTGGGGCATTCTCCTGTGGCAGAAACTGGGCCCACCCTCTTCTCTTTAATCAGGCTGACAATACCACAGTGTCCTTCATAAAGACACCTACAGAGATTCCTTTGTAAATACGCAACTTAAAGACTAGTTCTCAAATGTCAAAACAAAATAAAACAATCCTCTTCATTTTTGATGGATCAGAGTAATTTATTCTATTTGTATGGCAAATAGGCAGGTTTCCAGGCAGTGTTTGGTTTATCTTTATAGGTGAAATAATTTGTTACACAATAGAAATGGTAAAGTGATAGAATTTCTCTTAGTGCTGCAACCAAATGGGTTCTTCAGCAGGGTAATGAGAGCTGACTGCCTGCACAGACTGCTGGATCCCCCAAAGCTGTCCGCACATTTATTGACAGAAAACTTAATTCCCGTTATCCTTGAGGCACCTAGAGCTTCAGTCAACATTAGTTGCAGGAGAATCTCTGGATTCCCACAAGTCTAGTTCCCTGCAGTTCCTCTGGGTTCCAGCCTTACTTTGGCTGTTGCTGCCAGATACGTGAGCCCCAAGGCAGCCAGGGTCAGCACACAGGGTATCCAGTTAGGTACGAGGAAGGACAGACACTGTTGTGAGTCACCCTGCATAGCCCTGGATAAGTCTGGGTGCAGAGCTCACTGTTCTCAAGAGCAGGGATGATGCAGAGAGCACCTTCAAGCAGCTTCCCCCTTTGCTGGCTGAAGGGAACATTTAAGGTATTTGACTGTGTTCTCAGGACTGGTGCCTCCAGTGGGGGCATAAACCCAGTCTGATGACTCCCCATTTTCGCTGTTCAGTAACAGACTGATTTGCATACTGGTCTCATCTTTATATCCCTCAAATCAGTCCCAGGCTCAAGTCTCGTCTGAAAGACACCTGCTTTTGGGTACCCAAAGCTGGAAACAAAGTCTGCAGCTTTATATTTTATTTACTTTTGAATTTGTTTACTGATGTTTTTGAAATGATGAAAAAATTCCACTCACATTTTATTAAGTCATTTTGAACCAGGATTTTAAAAAAAACCATCAAAATTGGTTAGACTAAATTTTGCTTCAGTTAGGCTGAACTACTTTACAATGGCATTACTGTCACAGGATACACACCCAAAGCTTTGGAAAGATCTTACTGGGATGTGATAAACTCAACACTGCAAATTCAGTGTTGCCAATTGATTTTTCCCTTTTAAAAAATAAAATCTCAAACCTTTTGTGACACAGGAAACTAATGAAGAAGGTTTCAAGAAAGTAGTTCTTCCCCCGTCAATGCTTTCCCTAAAAGATACTTTCCAAGGCCATACAAACCAGCAAGATGCATCCAAGTAATGCCAGAGATAACTTCATAAGCAACAAACCAATGAGAAAGAAATCCCATTGATAATGAGTCTTCATAAATCCCACCAAGCAGGGTTATCACTATAACTTTTCTCTAAGGTCAGATAAAAAAATGGTTTATTTTCTGCGATGTTGGTTGGATCTTTCTCTCAATGCCTAGCAGATTACAGTCTGACCCAGATCATACTAGTCGAAGAGATCTACAAATTACTTTTATTTTACCATCTCTCCCTGAACTATCTCTAAAGCAAAGAGAGGAACAGCTGGCAGGGAGCCTGCAGTAGTTCCTGCTGTGGAAATGGGCCAAAGGACACTTGTGCCTCTTTGTCACATTCACGAGCAGGCTCCCAGCCAGCAGTTGTGGCCCCCACAGCTCTGGAAGCACAGACTAGCAGCTCTGACAGGTCCCCACAGCTCCAGGCACAGGAAGCAGCACTTCTCGGGCTGGATCCTGGCACCACCTTCCTCCCATCTGCATCTGCTCACCTGAGGTGGAGGGCTCGTCCCCCAGCTCCCACGGGCCATGACTCCGCTGGCCTCTGTCCTCTCCTGCCACAGGGCAAGGCAGAGGGACATGCCCGTCCCTTCGGATGCAGCACTGCAGCATTTGACTCACCTCGGTTCCCTGGGGGCATCCTGGCACCTGTGCGTGGAGCTGAAGCCTCTTTCTGACCACCACCTTGCAGGGCTGTGATGCTGCTCAGTCACACCTCCGAGGTACACGAGGCGAATTTTGTTCGCGTTCAGTCCGCTCCGCAAGGGCCGCATGAGCCCCAGGATGCCGAGAGCCATCGTGCTGCTGCGGGCCCCGCTCCGAGTCCCTCGAGCTGCCCTTTGGTGCAAGGACAGTCTGATTAGGGACTTATACGTACAGCTGGAGAGGATGGGGGGAAGGAAAGAAAAAAAAAAAAAAAGAGTAGGACAGCCTCCCTGGGGGTGGAGGGAGGGAGGAGGGAGGGGAAGCAGGAAGGAAGGATGGACAAGGGGATTGTGCTCGGATCTTGCTGCAGTCCGGCCCATCGGGGCATGGGAATTGGTTGAAGAACAGCGACATGTGAAGCGTCACCTCCACACACCAGTTCCCGAGCAATGCTCACTTTGTTCTCCATACAGACTTCCCTTTTAGGAGCCAGAACCAAATCCAGTTTCAGGAGAAATATTCATTGTAATGTCTAATCATACCAGGAGTTGCAAGTTGAGGGCTGGAAGAACAGACAGTGCTGATGAGAGGGGCACACCAGTTCCTACAGCAATAGGGTGAAATCAAGGCACATGAATTCTGCGCTTGACTAGATGGCATCCAGCCATATCATTGCCTTACCCAACATTGCAGGCTCCCACCTCCAAAATATGACATACTCCACATGATGGTGAGGAAAAACAGCCCTGCTTAGCTCATTTATTAAACTCTCTCCTGAAAAGTACCATGAAGGTGCAGGTGAGTGTAATTCATTTTATGCTAACTCATAATCCATGCTAGTAAGCTTTGAAGCCTTGCAGAAGAAAACTCTTAATTTATTCCCAGAAACACGGTCACTGGTTTAATCTACCCTTCTCTACAGGGTAAATCAATATGAACCTGAGGGCCAAAAATACAACAGCAAAGACAGTTTCAGTTCCTGGTTTCTGTGGAGTCAGGGAACAGCTCTCACCTGAAGAGCCTGAATGGTTCCTTCCACCTAATTAACAGCTCACCATTTGGTAGGATGTCTGCTTTAATCAAGTTTTTTTAATGCAGTAACATATTAGTAGCCAGGATAAGCAAAAAAATCTTGATAGTGGACTCTCTAATCCATCTGTACAGGGGAAAAACTACAGCATAAGATAGAAAATGTCTGCCTCAACACACACACACAGAGTGGATTGATTCATAGTTCTGAAGATAACCAGAAAGTTTTGGCTTTTTGCCTCAAAAGGAAAATTTTCCACCCAAAGCTTTCAGGTTGGAAGGGTTAGAAAGGAGTACTTAAGCTTTCTGAAGAAAGTATCAAAGACATTAAAGAACGCAAGTATTTTCCATAAGCTGGGAGGGAAACGTATTCTTCAGTTCAAAGGCAAGTGTTCAGACAGCTCCAGTGGAGACAAATTCATGGGCAATGCATAAAGGATTAAAAAACAAAAAAAATATCTCTCTTCAGAGAAAACACTTCTAAAATCACCTGTCTGCGTCCCTCTGCTCACTGCACATGGTAGAGCGGCACACAGAATTACTTTTTCCTTTAGGGAGGGCAGAGGGGGCAGTACTGCTCCCACAAGGGGTCACACACAGGAGGAACATGCAGGGCTTGTGACGCGAACTGAGGTAATGCAAAGTTGTATTTGCAGGGCATCACTGACCAAAGTCTTGCTCCTTTTGCTGAACATGGGTGACTCTTCCCAGCCCAATACACGACAAGTGTGGCTACCAGCAACCACAGCCTCGCAGAATCCTCATGCCAATCCCTGCTTGTCCTAAAAATGGGGGTTTTTTTCTGATGCAGGATTTCCCCCTTTGGTTTTGTTCAGGCCAACAGCTTTGGGCACAGGGAGGGTGGGATGAACACTGAGTATCACTAGGATTTCTTTTTGCTATCCCTAATTCACTGAGAAGTGACAGTGAGTGTCCCTGAAAGCAGCAGGCACCGGCAAAATGCCAAAGCAGGGATGCTGTACAGCAGCCATGGGTGCGCATCAGATGGCCCAGCCATGCCTAGGATCACTGGGACTTCTCTGCAATCCTACTCCTCAAAACCAGTTTATGTAAAAATCCCTCCTTTCAAATCATTTGCAGAATATCCTTTAAAGGCTCCCCTTCCCACCCTTGCTTGTATCACAGAGGAGAGCTGGCAGTGAGGCCAGCAGTCTGTTTCAGCTGAGCACAGCTCTGGCCAATGTCCCTGCTCTGTGGCCCTTCGCTCTCAGATCAGCTTTTCCAGGGGATTTGCTCTCTCCTAACAAGCTGCCCTGAACACTTCAGTCTTCAAAGCCAAATTCTCAAGCTCCATCTCACCCCAAACTTAAAACCAATCTGTGCAGCTTCTGCAGCTAAGAGACTCTGACCCGTTCTGCCTTCGCTTTTCGGGCACTACAGAGATGCAGCAGACAGCCCAGTTCTGTGTCTCAGTCATTTCCATGAAAAGCAAGCAAGGCGTGCCAGGAGAGACACAAGGAGAGGGGCCACAGCACATACAAACCACAAAGCATCTTATCTCTCCAGCAAACCTTGAGTGGAGAGAGAGACATCAGATGTGTGCACAGCAGTTTCCACAGCAAGGACATTGCGTGTTTGTCTGGCACTGACTCCTCTCCTTGCCAGGAGCTCAGAGCACAGCAAGTGACAGGTCAATGTCACCTGATGGAAGAGAGGCCAATGCAGAGAGGGAAGTCAGGGAGACGAGGTACAGCAAAGGGGACAGCTGCTCCCTGGTGAAAGCAAAACAATTCTGCTGGGGCAGGAGAGAATCAGGCTCTTACAGATTTTGGATAGTCTGCTTTAAGGTCTTTGAAATACTGCAGAAGGGCAGAAGTAAGATCTCCGTTCCAGAGTAAATCACTGTTCATTTAGCCAAGGCCACAAAAATAGAAATCTTTGCAAATAACCACCCCTCCCACAAAAAACCAAGCCAACCAACAGAAAACCCAAACCAAACAACCAGCTAAACCAACTAAGCAAAAATACCATTGCTTTGAAAAAAACACCCTCAAAATGTTGCTTCACAGGTCAGCACGTATTTTATTATTATATTTTATTTATATTTATCTTCTCACAGCTGAAGAGAACCCTTAGCTCTGTTTCAAATATGGTTTGGCAGAAACCAAGTTCCCAGCAGTGCACACAGGCACACGGCCCCCACCTGCCCAGTTTCTTGCCAGCAGGCCACACTCTGTCAGTGCAGTGGCTGTGCCTACACATCCAGCCATTTGTTGGCACATGCTGGTAAGGAAGTGGTTTTCTAGCTTGAAATACATTGTCCAATATCTTCTGTACCACACACCAAACAAGTTGGCCCTCCCTCCCGCAGTGTCATGTAGATACCCAAAACACCTGTGAGCTGCCATTAACTCCTCAGCCCTGATTTCTGCACAAAGAAGTGAACACTGAAACCGGCGCTGCCCTAATCCAACCAGAAATTACACAATGCCTTTGCAGCCCTCCCCAGTGAGAAGCATCCTTGGATTTTTGAGGTACCAAACCCAGCTCCTCTGACCACTGTTGGAGTTTCTTGCCAGCAAGCAGAGCTGCTCTGGCTCCATCACTGCCCAGGCTATTCAGGTGTAGAGGCAAGCTCATGCTGCTCCCATGGGGGAAGTCTCAGGGACTGCAGTCAGAGCAGCAGGCACACAGACCCAGGAATACTGAAGATTTCCAGAAGGCAGCCTTCATTAATTGGAAATGCAAGAACAGCTTACCCCTCCCCTCCTACCAAGCCCACTGCCTCACAAATACTCCTGCAGGGAAGCAGATACAGGCTGCTTGCTGACACAGAACTAAAAGCACTGAACAAAACTAAAATTCCCCTTTCCCACTGTCACTTTAAAAACCCATCAACCACCTTTCCTGTTCTAGAGCAAGCTGCTAATTAAAGCAAACAGAACAACTTGTACTGGTTTGACTTTTTGCAAGTCCATAAGCCCAGACAGAGAGTGCTTCTGCTGCCTCAAAAGAGTTGCACTGAGCACAGACCTGGGACAAAGTGCTCACACCAAGTGAGCTCAAGTGACAGATACTGCCTCAGAGGCTGGGAGATTGGGGAGGAGACTGTAAATGTGCCTCAGTTCCTACATCTCTCAAACAAGACTGTTTATACCATTCTAGAACCTTCCCTAGATGCTCAGCAACCTTCTGAGAATGACACAAATGAAAGGAGCAAGAACCATATTCTCACCACTGAAGCAGGAGGGCAGAAATGCAATCAGGGATGAGCTGACACTGCAAAGAGAAAGCACAATGAATTCACAACAGAGCTTCTGGACAGCAGCCACTTGCGACAATGCAGCTGCTGCCTGGCTGGGTGAAGGCCACAGAGAAGTTACAGCGCCCCAGCCAAGACCTTCACTTGCACATGCTTCTCCTTCAAGCATCCAGTCAAGGATGCTTGAAAGATGGATGGGAGTGCAACACTGCTGCATGTGGGGTATAGACAGCCTTCACCTCCCAGCTCAACAGCAGTTTATTTCACACCCCCGTCAGTCAAACTTGTTGACTCAAGACCAATCCCGGCCTGCATTTCATTAAAGGATGATGCACAACCACAGGCTATAGCAATCATGGGGGCTTGTAATTTTTAAATTAGCTCTGCTTACCAGAAAGCTGTGTATTAACATCTGCTCTGAGCAAGTTCATTCTGACCTGAAGTTGAAGGTACCGTCCCTTCCAGAAGCATCCACTATTACTTTTTGCAGTTTCAGCACTACTCTTGCTCTAATAGCTCCTCATTCTTTCCACTTTTCACTATACCCACCTCATCCTGACATCTATCCTGAAAAGCTCCATCTTGAGATTGCTAATAATGTTTAGAGACCCATCACCTGGAGCTAGATATTAATTTAGGCATTGTTCAGACACAGGGACCTGCTCCCTTGTCTACAAACTGCACTTAGATGTGCAAACCTGCAAGACAAAAAGCCAGCTTCAGCCTAGCATTTCATACATTGAGGCCCAGGCCTTTTCTTACAGAATGCCTTGGGTTGGAAGACAAAGACTATCTAGTTCCAATCCCCTGACCATGGGCAAGGATGCCACCCTCCAGACCAGGTTGCTCAGGGCCTCATCCAACCTGACCTTGAATATTTCCAGGGATGGGGCATTTTTCTTGCAGAAGTTATTTTTCTGCAAGGGAGACATTAACGTCACACGTGGCATCAATTTGCATACGGGTATGCAACAGTTATGGGTTGACATCAGTCAGAGAGGAATTGTGTTCTCTGCCAGTTGTCATGTGCTCTGGGATTATATGCCCTGGTATAAGACATTTAAATTATATAGCCAAGATTGAGTTATGCATAGCTGCAAAGCTGGCAGGGAGCAGAACAGTCACACTGATGGTACAGGGCAAACAAGCCATGCCCCGGGTGCTCTCTGCTTTCTCATTGCAAACAGTCTGCCTTGGTAGCTGCTCAAGCAGCTGCCATACAACTGCCTGCAGTCATCATACCTTACCCTGTGCATTGCATTACCAAGCTTAGGATGCTGGAAAAATGCTTGTGCTTCCCTGCAAACATATTATCCTGGGCAAGAAACTAATAAGCTGTTCATCCTGCCTACAGAAATCCCTACAGGACTTGTCTGCATCAAAACAAATCAGAACTTGGAGACCATGCCCTTGCAATTCTCTGCTTTAGAAAGAGCAAACAAGAGAAAAGGAGGAAGCAATCAGAGTCTCATTTCTGCAGTTACTTTGTCCTACTTGGAGTCGGTGCATCTCAGGCCAAATTCATTAGTCTACCAAACAGATTGAGCTCAATGAAAATTTTACTCTATGGAGTTACTTTAGCTTTTCTTTGGAGTTCTTAATAAATTGCACGGCTTAATAAAACAACATTGCAGAACCTGCAAAAAGAGTGTTTCTACTCCCCCAGCCTCCTGAGAGCCTTTTATGCTCCAGTCTGCCCCTGTCCCACAGACAAAAGCAGCTGGGCCCCAAACATATGTAGATATAGCCTAACCTGGATCTGAAACATCCCAGACAGACTAACAAATCCAACAGAAGCTGTCTACACAAATTAGAGGTTAAATGCAAATTTCTGGTTCTAAACTACAAAATGCCTTAAAACAAACTAGAAGAATAGGGTGATGTGCAGTTGGTTGGTTTTTTTTAACATGGTCCTATACAGAAGCAGCCTTCAGCCTTTAATGCTTTGCACTTCCATTTCTGCAAAGACAAACTGAATCTAGATATACCTAAATGGAGAATTAATAAGCCTCAAACCTCTGATGTACTGTCCATTGAGAAGGGCACTAGAAACAGCAAGAATGGGATCGACCTTTCCAGACCAGTGCAACCTTCAATTGAAGGCTGCTGTAGCATAAAAGGAGACATGCAATTCCTTCAGTGTTCAGGTTTTTTGAATCCTGGCTGGAAGGAAAAAAAAAAAAGACTTACCTGTAGAAACGGGATCCAAGCCGTGCCTGGTGGGGATTGCAGAAGCCTCTATTGCTCCACGCTTCATGTTTTGTTTACAGAAAAGTTCAGGTCTCTTCCCCAGACCCAGATCTCTGAGCACTAACGTGTTCCAATGAAATCTCCACCTTATTCTGCAGCGCAGCAACCATTAGGCAGAGGTTCTGCGAGGCCCCTCTTCACAATGACAAAGAAAGCAGCTGCAAATAAAGATCACACAGTTCATTAGCAGAAGGGTGGCAGCCACTCTGCCATTGCTGGAACCCATCCCGAGACACTGGGGAACACAGACAGCCACAGCAAGGCAGCTGTAGGGCAGATTGTGCCGGAATCCCCAGCACAGGCTGTGTGGGACAGCCTTGGGGGGTGTCAGTGTGGGCAGCACCAAGGCCCGGCCACCCTCTCCTCGCTAACCGGGTTGCAGACAGGCCCAGGCAGGGCACAGCAGGCACCCACACACAGCAGCTCCTGCCCCTCCACCTGGCCAGTCCATTTGCAAGTTGAACATTTATACTCAGTGTCTCCACAAAGAAGTGTCAACTCCAGCACTGGCTCCAGCTGGACAGGGGGAGAGGGCTGTCATTGGAGCAGTTCCTTTCCAGGGTGCAAGATCGATCTCGTTATTTGTGAGAGAGTGACCAGGCTGGCCTCTGGCACCACAGGGGAGATGTGCTCAGCTACGAGACACAGCACCGGACTTAGAGCAAACCTTCAGTAACCAGCCAGACGCAATCTGCTGAATTTCTCTGAACTTTATTGGCACTTCAGGAAGAACAAGGTATGGATTTTAACAACTCCTCTGAACAGGAAAAACATGTCTTAATCAAGGTTCTCTCTGCAGATAAGCACATGGACCCATTAATTACTCCACAACCGTAAGGAATCGATGTTTTATTATAATCCAGTAAAACAACTGGCCAAACCCCTTCAACATAATTTACAGCAACAAAAAATAAAACAAGAAAAAATAAGCCAGGCAAACATTTGATAAAGTACTTCCCTCCCCCCACCCCCAAGAGGAGTAGTTATCCAATTAAACTGGAACATGAAGAGGAAGAACAATTCACTGTATTCTAACAAATAAAAAATGTGTCTACAAATCTCACCATAATACTGAAAGCTTCTTACATTAGTTTTCTTGCAAAATATCATCTTTATAATACAGTATACATTTCCAAGGGAAGGAGGACCATAAACACACCCTCCATCCCTTGACTAATATTTTCTAATTGTGCATAGCTAGAAATATTGAAATCAAATATCATTAGATACCACTGGAGTATAATACTGGTTAAAAAGAAGGCAGGGCTGAAACAACTACAAAGAGTTAGGTGGACTCACTGGCACAAGCCGTTCTATTCCTATATTGGACCATGTGGAATTAGAACGTTTAAAAAAACCGTATAAACAGAAGTCATGCCAACATCATAATACATGAGAGCTCAGCAGTGTTGTGTGACCCATCAAAGCAGAAAAAGGTTTACTGGTTTATTATTTGAACACATATTCCAGGCACCATACGTCAGCTTGTTAGGAAATTATTAAAATGTTACATAGGCTTTTCTCCCCTCAAATGCATCAATAGTTGCCATGGACAGAGCAGAAGTGCTGAAAACCAGCTTTAAAGCACCAAAACAGAAGTTTAAAGGTTGTCTGTTCCCCAGTAACACACGCAGAGCCAATGCCAATCACCTTCAGTACAGAAAGAAGCAAATACGTTCTGACAAATTTAACTGCAATCTCTCATTTGTGACTTTTGTAGTACTGAGGCATATTTTTCTTGGCCAACAAAAAAGCTTGCCATGTAACAGGCCCCCCAAAAGCACTCTGTGTCCAGGGGAGAGAAGGGGGCTCCCACATGACACACCTGGATGTTTAAGAGCATAGCTTAGCACATTGCTTCCAACAGAGGTTGGCTGGTATTTGTATAGATCCCCACACAGACCTGCATTGCTTTCAAAAAATAAAGTAACACAGCACTGGTGAGGTTGTTTCCAGCCACCCAAGGAATTCTTGGGGAAATACTGCAGTTTGTTAACACTGTCATGAACATTTCTTTTTTGGCACGCTCCCCCTTTGCCCTTTTTCATATACCAGGGAGCTGAAAATGCTCCAGTTTTCAGATGTTTTCCTTCTATCACCATTACCAGTAACATCATACAAAGGGAGAATCAACAAAAGTGAGCAAGTCACAAAATTTAGAATTATGCTAGGCACGAAAACAAATCCCAGGCTAGCTTAATGACTTCCTATAGGGACAGGCTAATCCAAGGAGGGCAAAACAAAGGAGGACTTCAGTTTAGGTGGAACCCATTTTTAAGATGACTCTCCTGAAGGTTAACAGTTCCTTTTATGAGGGATCAAGGCAACATCCAATTCAACCCTGAGCATACATGGCTATTTCCTCCACTGAAACTGCAGGGAGGATTCTGGGTAGCTACAGCATGGACAGCTTGGGTGACAGGAGGTGATGGTTATTACAATAACTGGCACAAGCAGCTCTCAGGCCCAGTCTCACAACCATTTGTATCCCATTTCTAAGAGAAAGCCTTCTGTTCTCAAAGCTACAAAAGGCCAAAGCAACCTTCTGGGGAAGGAGAAGCACTTGAACCAGGGATGTGGCAGACTGCTAGTGAGGATTAAGAAAGCAATTGGACAAGTGTCTCGGGATCCTCTCCCCTCAAATGCTGCTTGAAGCCAGGAAGACAGATGCAGTCTTGTACATGACCCAGATATGAGAGTAGTTTTTGGTCCCCAGCTGCTGATCACTTTTTATGATTGCATCTAGTTTAAAGGTATCTGAGCTACAGTAGATCTATACACAGTCATAAGGCACCAACGACTATGTGCTAAAAAGGCCTCTTACGGAAAAACCTGAAATCTTGTTCACATAACTAGAAAAGTATCTGTTCAGCAAGGGAAAATACAGCTACAGGAATTTTTAGTCTTTTACATTTCTGCCTCCCACTTTAGGTTTTCACTGGCAAAACCAAAAAGGAAGGCAGTGTACTTCAGCTATCTCTGCCTCACTGGTTACATTCAAGTCAGACAAATGATAGTGAACAAAGCCATTGACCAGAGACAAAACCTCTGGAAAGCAGGGAATTCGAGGATTCAAACCACACTGTATCAGTGGAAATACTCCAAAGGCCTCCTCATGATTAGGAAATTCAAGGCTCCATCATTAAACAACAAAAGGCAACACCAGCAGGAACACCACAGAATCTGTTTGGTCTGCTTATTTTTGTAGGACAAAAGCTTTGGTCTTTTAGAGAGAAAGTCCATATTTTACCTTCAATCCTTCTCCAGTCTCCCCTTTTTAACTACGTGATTCAGACTGTGTTAAGTCAGAAATTCAGACCGTGGCTACTAAGCTTAATCCTGAAGCTTGCACAGGTTAGTAGGAAGGCACAGTGTCAGACTGTCAGCTCTTTACTGTGTATAATGCATTACATTATCTGCTGGTCTCCCCACACAATGGGAGAGGACAGCAACACAGCCACCTCAGTGGGCAATACCAAACCCAACACAGTGAGACTTTACCCCAAGCCAAACAACTTCAGATTTGCCCCAATACGTATTTGCTTTCCCAAGCCACCCCAGGCAGACGTAATTACTATTCTTTCTTCTGTCACTTAACTCCAGCATTTGCCCAAAACTTGATAAATAAGACCATGGTCACCCTTCTGTAGTGGTTCCAGCATAGCACGATTATGAGTGAATGGTGGGAGAGGATGGGGAAGAGGGGAGAAGAGAGTGCAGGGCAGCAGGTGCAGGGGAGAGTTTACATGGACTCGAACTCGTCAATACGCTGCTTGGTGTTACCCTGCCGGATCTGACGGAGGGTCTTGTACTTGTCTCGGCCTAGACGCATGTTCTCAGCGTGGATCATGTCATTTGCCGTCTTCTTGGTTTCATCCCGAGCATTTGCCAGCTCTGAGGAAAGAGCCTTTGGAGGAGGGGAAACAGCAATAGGTTAGTACATGCCAGAGACTCAAAGCTGGACAAGATTTCCTGCTGATCCTCCTAAAGATTCAGTATTGATAGAGACAGGAAACAGACAAGCTCCAGTGTTTTCTTCTGGGCAACCTGCTCCAGCTGACCTTGCTTGAGCAAAGAAGCAGGTTTAGATGATCTTATGGAGGCCCCTCCAACCTAAACAGATCTATGATTTTGTGCAAGTTGCTAATATTTCTCCCTAACATTTGAAGGTAGAAAACATCAGGCAGTCTGTCACCCTATTTATCTTTATCTAGCACAGTAAGAAAGTTTGTCTCCAATGTCTGTACTTTAAAAGAACAGCCATATGGAGGGATCCCTGAAGGCAACAGGAGCATCTTGCAGAATCTGAGGAATTACTAGCTTTCCACCAGAAAAGAAACTTGCTGCAGAAGAGAAAACGCACCTCTAACCCTCTGTCTGTGTGCAACCATCGCAGTACAATGCAGAATGAGCAAAGCCTGGTGGAAGTCAGGCAGCACAACCAAATGCTTGGAATGGAACACCAGAACACTGGAATTCCTTCCAAGAAGATGGTTCAGTACTGCTGTGTCTGTGCTGAGCCCTAATGGGCAATGCAATGCAAAGACTCGACAGTTAGACACAGTTTCTTGATAGGAATCTGAACAAGTTCTTCAATTCATTGCAGCCAGGGCTGTGAACAGCTGTCAGATGGTTGGCAGTACTCACACAAAGCACACTACATCTGACAGATGCTACTGGTTGGCACTGCTTCAAAATACTTCACCACTTCCAGCAAAACGAAAGTCAAGTGCCAGGAGACAAGATCTGCCTCTCTACTCAGTGGTTAAGCAGCTATCCAGCGAGATCGTGATCATCTGTCTTCCCTGCTTCCCCGCTCAATTTTTAAATAATAGTAAATACCTTCCAGCTGCAGCAAATGTTGAGAAAAGTAGAAGCAGCACCCAGACACACACACACACCGCTGCCAGCTTCTTACCTTCAAGTGTTTCTGGACCCGCTCATTCTTCTCTGCTTCAGTGGTGCGCTCCTCCTCGCTGCGGTCCTTGATGGTGGCCTCTGACCGTAACTCGGCGCTGGCTTCTGCTGCGTTCTCATCCTGCTCATCATCATGCTCATTCTCAGAGTGCATTGGTTCAGGAACATGAGGGGTGCTCATGGCAGTCTTCAACTCCTCTTTGGTCTTCTCTAGGTCCTCCTGCACCATCCGTGCCTGCATTAGGATATGCCACAGTGAGTCAGTAGAATCCTGAGTGCCTCAGGCTTCTCACAGAAGCACAAGTTGGTGTTTGTTACAGGAAGCCTTGCACCTCTGAAGGGGTATATTCCAAAGCTATTCAGCCACCATCATTTGCAAAATTTTCTGCTGGGTAACACTTCAGAGATTTGAAGAATGGTTAAAATTATTGGAAAATGGGCTACAGGCCTAATTAGTCAAAAATTGCTACATGGAGTTAGAATAAGTCACCCATTCCATGGAGAAAACCAAAGCTGTGTATTTATAACAACCTCAAGCTTGCAGGCACTGAGTCTAGTGTGGCATCTAGTGCAGTAGTTTAGGTTACAACCCAGAACAAAGAGCAGTTCCACAAAAAGTATGCCATTTGCTCAGATTCTGCTTTACCTTATGCTGCCACTCCTGTGCCTCACTCTCTTTCTTCTGCCTGGCCAGCTCCAGCTGCGTGATCCTAGCCGTGAGTTCTGCCATCTCAGCAGCCTGCAGAAGAAAGGCTTTTAGCGGGAACAAAACCCAAGGAACTCAATAAATGAAGCATTTAGTCCAAGTCCTGAGTGAAAACACATCTTTTCAGTAAGAAGAAAGCCCTTCTGTCAACTTCAGTTCCACCAATACCTCCATGATGAAAGAGGAAAGGAAGCCAAAAATGTTTCGCATTTTGTTGTGAGTTGGGATTTTGTTTAGTTGTTGTTGGATTGATTCTTTTTCCTTCTCTCAAAAACAGAACTACAAAACTCAGTTCTTTGAACCCAAACCAGGGAAAGCAATACTCTTCTAATTATCACACACAAAAAAGGGCAAAAAGCAATACACGTGCTACTGTACAAATACGCTTGTATTTACATATATGTTCATCTACCTGAGGTTAAAAATTAAAGAACCTATGAATATAGTGCTTCCTCACTACATTTATAGCCCGGTTTGCTTCAAAAGCTTAGATGCTTCCCCACTTTCACTATTTTCCCTACTTGATTTTCGGTTCACCAACTTACCAACTGTTCCTGTGTCTTTTGTTGATCATGGGATGCTCTCAATAGGGCCTCCTTTGCCTCTTCTGCTTCTCTGCGTTCCTTAGCCAGTTTCTCTGCTTCCTCCTGAGCTCGTTTTCTCTCCTGTTCCAGCTCCAGAGCTCTGCGGGTCTGTTCTTCCAATTCTGAAAAATAGGGGAGCACATTTCAAGACAAATCAAGTAAAGAATGGCAGTAGGAGAGGAAAGTCTCTTATACCTCCTGTCTGGATAAGGGTTTTCCTTCAGAGGGACAGGTAAAGGAGGGACACAAGCAACTGTTCCCTTTCCTCTCCTTCACATTTTACCTGGAGCTGGAAGACTGAAAGTCTGGCCCTCCCCTAAAGGATTTGTGGGGAAGCACCCATCCCAAAAATACATATCTAAGGGCAGAGAAGCATCCAGTGTTTTACTTGGGCAACACCACACTAACTCTAGCCAAGCAATTAGATAGCAAATCACCACAGCAATGGCTGGTGTGACCCCTGCTACACTTTTTGACTCTGTCTTCTGCAGATATGCTGGGATAAAGCTTCCAGCCAGCACAGGAACAATGGCAAGGTACTTCTGCTGCTAAGAGAGCCATCTTGGCTGTTACCCGTTTTTTAACGCAAATCTTTTTTCAGCAACTGCATATGGAGGGCTTACATTCAGCTCCAGGAGGCTAAACCAGGGCCCTAACACCAGTTAGCACACAATACTGGAGAGACAAATTACTCAGAGATGCTCACAGCTTTACTATTTGAACCCTTCTCACTCAGACTAAGGAAACACTGGAACGTTTCCTATTACCTTGCTGAGCCTTCTTGGTTTGCTCCTCAATTTGCTTGAGTCTCTCCATCAGCTCCTCCTTCTCACGCTCAATCTTCTCTTTCTCCTTTTCTGCCAACTCCCTCTTCTTCTTCTCATTCTCCAGCAGGGCTCTGATGGAAGGAAGTCACAGTGTAATTTCAAACCAACTATCACCCAGATTGGAGCACTTCCTAGTAAACACACAAAAAGAGCACACACAAGATGTGCCCTACAGCACTCTGATAATGAGCTTTACTCCAGACGTACCCCTTTATAGAAGTGCAAAACTAAAAAGCTCTGCTTGCATTCATCTCAATGACAAGTTCATAATAGCAATGTTATAAGGAAATCTCATTTCAAGGACTGTATTAGTCCATCAAATGGACAGACATTTGAGATGAGTACCATTACTATCAACCCAATAGACCTTCTGAGACAGAAAGCAACCTGCTCTATTTCTGGCTCAAACAGATTTAGGTGCTGCCAGCCATTTATCTAGCCCATGATGCTGCTTATGCAGTGATTGGTCACACCCAGGTTTCTCAGCACCCTACCAACCTCTCCATCTGTTTCTGATGTTTCTCTTCCCGAGCCTGTGCCTTCATCTGCTGCACCTCAATGGTGTCTGGTTTACGTCTGCGCATGTAGAGCTCGTGGTTCCCCATGCAAAGTGCCAAGATCCGTTTGTTAATCCGTAACCGAGGGGCATAGAATACAAAGTCCTTGGGACAAGAAAAAGGCAGCATTAGACCTGTCCTTTCAGCATAAGCAGTCTCTTGTGTATGCACTATGTTCCCAAGACTCCAAGCTTTTTAGAGTTGCTAGCCAGCTTTTCTTAATGGTGTCTAATTCGCAGTTAGACACTTCTCTCTGGAATGGATTTCAGCCTGACGAACACACCCAGGGCAGGAGCACCCAGTGTGCCATTCCAGCATGCAGGGTTTCACTAACACATCCCTAGCACCAAGCACGCAGCATCTTAGCATCACCATTTCCTCACAACACCAGCAGGGCTGGTTTGCCAGGCACACCGAGTCCCTGGCTTCTCCCACCTTCCTTTCCACTTCAATGATCTGTACAATAGCCTGGCCAGCCACATCAAATGCAATGTCTTGGCTTATGCCAGGAAGGGTGTTAAACGTTACAACCAATGCATAAATAACTTTCTTCTGTTGAAAAGGGGCAATAGCAGCAGGGAACTGCTTCCAAACAGCAATGCAACAAGAATGATCAGAAGAACAGAAGGTATTGGCTAGCACAGGAAATTATTGGGCTTTAAGGATGAAAGTAATTACATTCAATATAAATTTGCAGGGAAAAAAACTTCCAGCCTACCCTACAAAATTACCTAAAGCTTCTGCTTTAAGTAAGGTGAAAACCTGCAAAAGATTATCCCGCACACTATTAAAGTCAAGAGGTTGCAGAGGAAGCATCCACAGCTAACAGAGGTACATCTCGTCCCTAACTGTATTATCAGAGAATCTGAACAGTCTTAGGAGAATCAGAAACCCTAAGCAAAGAGCTACTTCCTGCCACTGACCTTAAAAGCTTAAGCTTATACTAAATATCTACCCTCTCAGCCAGAAGAAAATCATAACTATCACTTTACTGCCCTGAACAGGTCTCCCTGCTTACATCAGCACTAACGCTTTTGATCAAAAGGTTCTGGGCAAAAAAAAACCCAAGAAGTCCCCAAAACCAAACCCACAGAAATCATTCAGCCAAAAAGTTTAATAGATTAATATGAATGTTGCTTCTTACTGGTGCTTTCTTGTCAATAGGCTTAATAACAAATTTCTTGTCATTGAATGAGATATTTCTGATCTCACTCCAAGGGAATCCAATTTTTGGTGTTAACCTGCACAAATGGGAAGCAAAAAAATAAGAGAGCCCAAAGTCATTCCAATTTTTTTACTTAGAATATAAAGCTCAAAATTACACCAAATCCACCCTCATATTTCAGTGCTCTTACGGTAGGTAAAATCAGCAGACAAAATTAGTCATGCAGATGAAATATAAACTTAAGAAGCAGTTTTTCAATCCCACTTCTTTTTGTTTTTTAAATGATAAAGAACTAGAGAATGCATCTATGGCAGGAAGACTAAGGATACAAGTGAAAGTATCTTGAAAAGATTTGCCGATTTCTTGTATCCATTGGTCCAAAGGAACACATTTTATGGATTATTCTGGAAATGTTAAAAACACAGCCAAGAATGATACAGAAATTGTGGAGTTTAGTTAAAGATTTGAATTCCAGGAGAGATTGATTTTGAACGACTTTATACTGGAAAGGAGCTGAAGGCAATGATGAAGAGAGAAGGGTTTATTACCTATCATTCTGCTCATAAATGTTGAGTCCAAGAGCATCTACACCTAGCCAGAGCTCAGAGCCTTTCTTGTTCTTAATGCTGAAGTAGTTCACACCATACATTTCCAGATCCTGTGCAATTTTCAGGTACTCCAAGACAGCATCTTCTCTGCAGCATGTAAAAAGAAAGCAGATTTTTTTTTTTGAGTCTTTAAGCCATTAGAACAAGAAGGTGCTATCTTCCCACATGGACAGAACAGCAACAAGCTGGCAAAGGTTCTAAGCATCACCCTAGTAGATAATTACAAACTCTGCAAACTCAGTCTTGTTTTACCAAGAACAGCCAGCTGACGTGGACCAGCAAGAGCAGAGGCACATGAACCTAGTTACTCTGAGCAAAATAACCTAAAAAATGCTAACTTACCCTGAAGCAAGCCACAGATTTTTGTATGCATTCATACATCACACACTAACATTACTTTAAATACAGCAGTTTCACACTGCATCAGTTACCTAATCATTCCTCGATGTTCCTCATGCCACACCTGGATCCTCTCCTCCCACTGGTCCTTGTTAAGTTTGTGCTGCTCCAAAACCCTAGAAAGAGTATACAGGGGATGTTTAAAACCAAGCACTACATATATGCACACACACAATCACATCACTCTGTAATAATGCTTCATTAAACACTCCATCAGAGTTCCCCCACAAAAATATTCCAAGAAATACAGTTTTATTAAAAGGCTAGATAGAGGCACAATGGTCAGTATTCAGACTTCTAACAAATAACAAATTTTATTCAGTTTTGCTTCTCCTTGTAGCATGTTTTGGAGCTTCTCTCACCACTTCTGATTGGAGTTTCAGAGTAGCAATAGGAAGTCTAAGGTTAAAGCCGTTAATTAATTGAATACCAATCTAAATGCTCAGTGTAGCACAAGGCTATATTTTATTCTGACTACTGCAATCAAAACACCCCCTAGACTTAAAAAAAATCCAAAAAATCACAAACCCTTTAAGACACTGAATGTTTAAGGCTATCCAGGTTCACTTGCCTTTGTGGGAGCAGTTTATCACTAGCAAGGTATCCAGACTTGTGCACGTCTTTGTTGAAGTCCCCATATTTGGACTGGACAGCATAAGAAGCCAGAAGGACAGCTGTTTCTGGAGGACAATAAATGTCATCATTCAGAATTGCCTCCTTCACTTGGAGAAAGAAAAGGCGCTGTGTGATGTCCTGGATCAGCTCTTCTGCCACATCTTCTGGGTAGAACTTGGCACGGAATTTGAAAAGCAGGGGGCTTTCTTTACGTACATCCTGTGCTGTTACCTGGAACAGAGGCAGATTTTATAGCCTATATGCCAAGTGAAGGGGAGCAGTTTACAAACAGGAAGACAAGAATGCACTAGAAAAAAAATTTCTCCCTTCCAATGCAGAAGCAAGTGGGCAGAAAAGCAAGGATTTTCGGTTTCTTACTACTAAATACCTCATCACTTCTCCCCACTGGAATTATGACAAGCCAGTAATTATGACCAGTGGTAGCTAAGTAACTTTCCAGGTTTCTGCCCAGCCAAGATGCTCACATGAGCACCACACCAGCCTTTAACCAGGACGGGTAACAGATCTGGCCAGGTAACAAACAGAGCTGGATGCAGGACCAGATCAGATACCACAACTCATCCCCTGGGGAGGAAATGTGTGGACACCACAACACCAACTCACTGACCTTGCAGTACTTAAGGTGCATGGATAGGCAAGCACAGATCCCTGACAAAAATATGGAGACTGAATTTGCCCCTGCACTCTCAGAGAAGGGAACAAGGACAAGCAAAATCTTGGAGGAAACATACCTTTTTGTTCAGTTTTAGCCATGTTGAGAAACCCTTGGTGTCTTGATACTGAAGTCCAAAAAACCAGACCTCTCGCAAACCAATTGTCTTGACAACCTGAAAGAAAGACAATTAGCAAGATTCCCAGATGGACTGAACTTACCATGGCTGAGAATTTGTTAGAGGTAAGTTCAGACAAAGACAGACAGTGCCCTGGCCACCTGCCTCTCCACAGAAAGATGACTGGGCATCTAAGAGATCTTAAGTGGATGTGTATAGTATTCTTTCTTCTCCTTCAGCTCTTTAAGGCTTGTTGCTCTTTATAAACAACAGCTGGGACATTATTTTTTTCAGCTGCTTGTAAGCCAACATGCACAGCCAAAATACAATGCAACAGCTCTGGCAGGTTTAATAACTGCCAGGAACCAGGAACACAGCTCCATTTTCAGATACAGCCCCCACTTACCACGAATTGCCCTGCTAGGTTGTGCTACTTTAAGATTTGTTTCTACTCCACTGATAGCTATGGACAGGCCTTTCATACAGCTCTTTACTGAGAGCACCATTAAGAGGAAGTGCAGTGGGTAAATCCATATGCTATCCCTCGTGCCAGGACAAAGAGCCACCACAGACATGAACCACACCACTGTGCAAGCTCTCTCTGTAGTTCCCCAGCACACCAGGCATGCTGTGTAAATAAGAACTAAGAAGGCTTTAAAGACATGTTGTGACAAGAGCCTCATGGTGAGGCAGCAAGACTACTGCAGCACAGTGCCACTGTTGGTTAAAAGGAGGGGGAAGTTCCTCCAAAGTCTGTTTGCCATCAAAGCATCACCCTTTGTGCCCTGAAAAGCCTGGGACATGCCACAGGGTGCAGCAATTCTACACAGTGAAGTTCCCCCACATCCCTCCTAAGACCCAGGAGTTGGTCTCATACAGGCAAACAAGGCACTACTGGTCATCTCTGTTACTGGACAAGAAAGGGGAGGGAAGGAGACATCTGTCTTCAGGTTGACGTGGTTCCTAAAGCATGACACTCTCAGCTGTTTTCACATACCATTCAACTCGGGCTTGCTCAGAACTTCCTCCTTTCAAAGGGGCTAACAACTAGATGCAGAGACTGAGACTTGCCCTGTGAAAAGCAGCTGCCAGGTCAGTCGAGGTAATTTTACTGCCCTAAGGTGCACTCTGTTCCCTTCTGATGTGGTGTCTACTTTGGTGAGATACAACACTAAAGACATAGGTTCCCCACAAACACATCACTAGTTAGATTGTTTAGGGCTTGGATCAGACACTTCTTCTGGCCTTCCAAAGCAGCATTAGGGCCCTGTTTCCTTTCAGGCAGAAAAACCAAATACAGTTTTCAGCAGAGGCATGCTATTGGTGGCACACACAGAGACAAACCCTGCACTAGATCATTTAGTCTATGTACATCATTCCACTGGGATTCCTGAAATTATTCAGCCTGTCCTTACTTGAAAATGAACTGGAGAGCTGGGCTAGAGCCCCTGCAGATCTGGAGGAATGTAGATCACTTGTGCTTCACGCAGCAGGATGCACACAGCTAAGGAGGCTTTTGGAGAAGAATCAGGGTTTGCTATGTACATGCAGTTTTGGTCACTGCAATATAAGGAAGATATTAATCTCTAATATTATGATATTAATCTCTAATATTAAGATATTAATCTCTAATATTAAGATATTAATCTCTAATATTAAGATATTAGAGAGGGTCCAAAGGAGGGCAGTGAAGATGAAAGGCCTTGAGGGTAAGCTGTATGAGCAGCAGCTGAGNAAGGCCTTGAGGGTAAGCTGTATGA
>VYZT01012457.1:0-19223 GCA_013400735.1 Pomatostomus ruficeps
AAATTAATTTTTAATTTTTTAACTGATATATTATCAGATAAAAATCACTTGGGGAAAAATGTTCACTTTTTCCCTACACATAAGATTTTCTTTCTTCCAATCTGATAAGGGCTGCTTCTGATAACATTCTCTGCCCACCTCAACTTCAGATAACGTAACAGTCCTTCACTGATTAGTGCATAATATATAGTACCAACATGGTGAGTCTCAGAAAAAAATGCAGGAGGAACTATTATTCACATAACTACAGCAGACACTTTTATGTAAGAACCTTTTCAGTTCCTTGTGGAGGAAACCGTTTCTCAGGCTGTACAGACAGGAACATGCATGCAGTGTCTGAAGATAAAAATATCTTAAATTTTATGAAGAATTATTCTTGATGTAAAAAAAAAAAAAGGCAAGCATTAGAATATACAGCAGATTGAATGCTCAACAGAAGTACTGAAAGACATGATGTGAGATATGAGCAATGAAGGGCAGCATGGAAAGTTGGGTTGCAATCCCAGTTATCAGATTTCTGTGTCCTTTCTGGCTCTGTAAAATGGAAAAGGTTTTTTACCAGTGTTAATCAGAAAGTAGGAATCACAATATTCACATGGACTAGGCAATTATTATCTTTCCTTGGTTTACAGACATGGAAAAATAAAGTGTGAAGGTCAAGGGACTTGCATAAAACCAAACACTGTGGCTCTGGCTGTACACCTACCCTTAAACACAGTGCTACCCTTATTATCCCTGTGCTTCAAGGAGGGATGGTGCTTGAACTAGTTAGTGTTTGGGTGGCACACTGTTCAGCTGTGGCACTGCTTGCAGATTAATGCATACTGAGTGAATAGCCACACAAAAACTTACAGAATAAACTAGTGTATTTTCTTTTACCTATGACAGACGTGGCTTAGCCCCATTCAGTGAAAATAGGGTCAAGTCAGTGTGAGCACAGAGTGTACAGTGGATAATGCCCTTTGTAAATTCACAGCCTGTTTTTTCCCACAGTAATTTATGAATGCAATCAATTCTCAAGTATTAATATTTCTGTCTAGAAATGAACACACTAATTTTTTTTAAAGTGTACAAATGTAGGTAAATGCATATTTGAGGTTTTTGCCAGCCTAGAGTGCATTTACATTTCTATTGCTTTTTTATTTACCAATAAAGTCATCTAATTTGAATTAAATGCTAATTGTGATCGAAGGGAAAGTGCTTTGAGACCTCTAGAGATCTTAGTGTCTCTTCCAAAGCAATTCAGAAGAAATTGAATTCTTCATGCCTGAATATACATTAATATTCTTCATCTGAACTTAGTTTCATTTGAAACTTTTCTTATTATTTCTAAAAGAGCAAGTTGTCTTGTTTATGCTGGAAGATAAGCGTGTTTACCTGCAGAAAAGATAGATATGGATTCCGTTTACCAGAAAAAAAATCCCTGTGAATCTTACCACAGCCACTAATGTGAGGAATTTTGCTTTGTGTGCAGAAGCACGGCATTAGATTTCAGGTCTCTATTCTCCAAGCACTTGCTGGAAAAAGGGGGAGCCAGGGTTTCAGTCCAAGCACGCAGGGTTAACCTCCAGGATTAATGACCAGCAGTTTGGTCACCTTCCTGCAAAATGTGTCTACTCATGCAGAAAGGGAAATGGGGACAGTGTCTCTCCTGTGCAGGCTGGGTGTTGATCAGCAAGGGCTGAGACATGGTCTGTAATACCTTTGGATAAAAAATGTTGGTGTCCCTTTTCTTTAGAGAGGGAAATAGATGTCTGAAATACAAAATATGCTCAAAAATTTCTGCCTGGCTTAAGTTGTGAACATGCAAGAGGCATTATTTGTTTTCAAAATAGTATTTCAAATACACTTGAAAATAGCAATTTTGGGAATTGCATTTGTCAACAGCAGGAACAGTTTAGGTCATTTGGTTTGCTTCTGTGCTTTAAGTTATGAAATTAGGCACATTAGCATTACTTAGTGAATAAGTAAGAGATCAATATGTAATATACAGAGATTACCTGAAAATGTCATTTTCAGATTTAAACTCCCTGTGTACATACGGTAGACCTACTAGCCCCGTGCTTCACAAAATGAATACTGCATGCTTAGTTCGAGTCCATTTTCAATTTCAGGTTGTTTAAATTGCTTTGCTGTGAGATTGTTCTGTACAGAAATGTGAGTGAGTGTTGGTGAAGTTTTCTGGACACTGATTTAGGTTTTACTAATACAGAGGAGAACTGAGCTCAGAATTAACCAGTTTACCTGTACCCAAAACAAGTGTTGCTGCATAGGAAGGAGATGAGGCTAAATATGGCCAAGTGTTAAGATGTCCATGATCTGAAAATTGTCTTTTATTAACAGTGCATCTTAGCTGCACATCTAGAGACATTTACTCCATGCAAACAGGCTGCAGACTGTCCAAACACAAGCTCTCTGGGCTGCAGTGCCTCTGTGCTTATTTTCAAGTCTGCAAGTTACAGGGCAAAGGACCAGCACCATAAAACTGTTGTCAGAAAGCAAGACAAACAGCATCAGCATTGCACTGTCCTGAAGTCAATTTATTGTTTCCTTCAATTGACCCTCAGTATTATTTATTTATTTATATATATATTAGTAACAAGGGAGTAGAATGGTTTTTTTATTTGCTGTACTTGGTTGCAGTTATATTGGTGAATCTTTAATCTGTCACTCAGACATAGTTTCTGATAGTGGCAGCATCTTTATTGGTAGATTTTCTATTAATTATGCTTTGATCATTTTTAGCCCTCCCATTGGAAGTATGCTTTGGAGAAATCAAATGCTTTGACTCTGAAGGTGGAAACAGGAGAGAGTTAATTCCAGATTTGAACAAGACTGGGCAAGTAAATTAGAGCTTAATTTCCTTCATCCAAGTTGTTGACCATGTGAATCAACTTGTGGAAGTGGCTCGTGCAGACTGCCTTGCCTCATCAGCATGACTTTGTGCTTTCTGTGGATGAAGAGAGGGCAGGGAGAGGAGGGAAGCCTGGTGCAAAGCCAGGAGTCAGGTATCTATGAGGGTTCAGCCAAAGACAAATGGATTTCTCCTGTCCCCTTATTAAATGGGGATGGTATTATACTATACTCATGATAATGTTACTGTTTATCTTACCCCACTGGGCCTCTCCACTCTTCCCAACACCTGTGGGCCTGGGTTGTTCTCCTCCAAAACCATCCCTGGATTGGGGCTCTTGGTTCCAATTTTTCCGCACGAATCACTGACACTTGGCCTCACCACATGAAAAGAAAAAAATCTCTCTTTCCCTCTGCCCTTTCCATTTTCACTGTCTTGGTCTGTATTCTTGCCATAACTCTAAATCACCATGCAATAAGATGCTGTACTTTCTGCTAACAGATTCTAGGAGCAATAGGTACTGATTCACAAAGCTGTGTTTTGAAAAGCGGTATTCAAAATAACTGGTATCTGTTAATTAAAATTTACCTGCAGTACTTTTTTTTCTTACTATGATCAATTATTCTATTTTGTGTCTGGCTCAGAGTTCACAAGGATCTCCTTTGAACCTAATTGTAATTCAGCTACAAACTATGAGGCTTTCCTCTTAGTGTCTGCAGGAAGTTCTGAGTATCTTGTATACACTTTTTTTTCTTACTATTTTTTTCCCTCAACTTATTTAGTAATCTTAGAGATGCTTGGTAGAAGTACATGTGTTTTAGGGATACACATCTCATAGGAAAATGTGCTGTCTGTGACAGTAAGGTCTTGCCTCTGGCTTTTGAGGAATGTAGCATCAGTGATATGCCCTGAATAAATTAGATAAGCCCAAAATTCATGACTCCACTGGGAGGTGAGGGGTTAGTGGTGCCTATTATCTTTGGAGTAGCTGTTTCAAGCACAAGTGATGAATCAAGAGGTTTATCTCCACTGCACAGAAGGTGAAGCACCTCATCAGCAAGTATTTTCTGTCACTTGTGGCCAGCCTGGACAATCTCTCCATTGGGAAATCCTGTGGAATTTTGTTTAGCTTACCAGCATTACACTGAACAGCTGCTATGATATGAGAGAGTTATGAGCATATTTACATGTTAGCTAGGGTAGCATAGAAGTAGAGGAGTCTGGCCATTCTGAATTATGTGTTCCAAATAGTCCTTCATCACAAAAGAAGTTAGGATAGTCTCTTTTTTTGGCAGGCTTAAGAAAACTTGCACATACAAATACAGCTCCACATGTTTGTACAGCTAAAGTGAGGTAGTAACAGATCCACGCTTCACTGGCTTGCTCAAAATAGGAATCATGCAAACTTTTCCTCATGTTTAAATGCATACTAAGTTGGAGCTATCTGCCACAATCATGGTCCTCTGATTAAGAGATTCTTCTAAGTGTGCCCAATTATCACAGAATCATAGAACAGTTTGAGTTGGAAGGGACCTTTCAAAGGTCACTTATTCCAATCCCCCTGCAATGAGCAGGGACATCTTGAACTAGATCAGGTTGCTCAGAGCCCCATCAAACCATTATGTGAAAAAGTTTTCAAAACTCACAGATACCTGCCATCCAAGCAAGAGGATGTTTGTTTTATAGTCCTCCAGTAGTCACGCTGCCTTCAGCTAAAGACCTAAATTAAGAGACTCATCTCTATGTGCTCCCTGATCATTATAGTCAGTATGAACTGGAAAATGAACCTTGTCTCTAATGACTCTTTGTCAGTTTTCTACAGAAAGATCCTAGGTAAACAGGTGAGTTGGCAGCAGAGAAAAGACCAAGAAAACAGAATATTTCTTTCCATTACTGTTCTTTGTGCTACATTTTCTGTTGGGCTTATTTAATTTTATTATTCTTGTTAGTAAAACTGAATATACATCACTAAGGCATTTAGGAAACACAGCACTGTCTGCACTGCGGGCCATCAAATCTTTGTAAATCAGCCCTGGAATACCAGCCTTTCCAATACATTATTATCTTTTTGCATGGTGAGTTGCTGTAATTGCAAACTGCCTAGATGAGATCCCACCCATGCATTGTAAAATCACCACAAAGCATAATTGGATGAGTCTTAACCATTCTTGGCAGTAGTCAATCTCTTCTACCCCAGTGGCTTGTGAAGGTATTAAAGGAAAGGACAGCTTCAATGTGTATAAAAGAAGGTATTGGCTACTTATTTTTACAGTAAGAAGAAATCCTTTTGTGGATGGGGAGGAACAGGGAATCTCCAGCAATAAAATGTAAAAAAAATAAAATCCATGAACTCATTAATGACTCTAAAATGCCTTTTGTTTCAACTCAGCTTCACTGAGTTGCCTGCCAGTAGCCAAATACCACACAAACACTCTATTAAATTCCAATTTTTTCCTCAAATTTAAACTAATTTTTAAATCTGTCTTCAGTTCAACCTAGCTAAAGTGAGACAGAGGCAATGCGCATACTCTTCTAAACTGCGGTCATGGCCACATCTTCACTTCCTTTTAAATGTGTTCATGCAAACAGAGGAGAGGGATCTCTGCACAATTACTGGCAAAGGTGCAACACTTCACTGGATTTAATTCTCAGACTAAATGTACGCAACCTGCTGCACAGGTTGCCAGCATGTCTCAAGGACAGCCTTGTATCTTTCCAAGGTAACCATGGAGTTCATCTTCCTTGTCAAGCAAAAGCTTCCCAAACTTAGCAGCTCTTTGGAAAGCCATAAATGGACATTCCTGCCCCTTGGACACTTGGCTCAAAGAGATTGGTAAGGGATGTTTGCATGGGAAGATCTGGATCCAGAGTTAGTGTCCGATATGAACCTGCATGCTGCCTGTTGTTGGTAGATGGTCAGGTGTTTTCCAGAACAATAGTGCTCAGCAGCTTGTGGGATGGAAATGTTAGGAATGTTAGGAATGTTGATATGATGGACATGGGTTTTTTTCAAAAAGTGTTTATTGCTTTTGCAAGTTTTTTGTTTACTGGTTCCCACTGTGGGGGGGGTAAAAAAAAAAGATATTCAGATCTTTAAAGTGTCATAAAATGCATAACAAAAAATCACTGGCAGCAAGAGGAAGCCAAAGAAGGTGCCTCACTTTATGTAAGACTGGTGTCATAAAACATTTAAATCCTTTCAGAGTGTGTGGCTTTCAGCTGTCTCAAGTAAATACATGTCAGACTGTCAGGCAGCTTTGCTTAAGGAACATGGCACTATCTATTAAACAATTTGTCTTAGTTTCCTAAGAAAACTCTCAAGTTAAACATGTCTCTTCAAAAATAAAGCTTGATTCATCTTTTCATTTCACCTTTATTAGGTACTAACCTAGTTAATAAGGCAAGCGTGCAGAATGGTTTGATCTCTTTTCTTTCTTTCTCTTTTTTTTTATTTCTTTGAGTTAGAAAACTTCCATGGCAATGTACCAGTCATTTATGCCTTTGAAAATATCACTATCCATTCCCATTCTTAGACAGAGCAAGTTACAGTCAGCATTTACTGCAATGGCACTATCCCTCATGAAGACCATAAAAACATATATTAGCCAACAGTGGGATAAGTGTCTCAGAGAGAAGAGGAAATGGAAAAGGAAAGCAACTAATAGCAACTAATAATATTTTACATATTTAGATAACTTCTTGGTCCTCAGATCTTCCTGTATCATTGCTTTTTCCCTAGAGTTTTGGGTTTTTTGTTCGGTTTGGGGAGAGAGGGGCAGGCTTATGGGGGTTTTGGTTTGGTTTGGGTTTGGGGATGTTTTTTTTCTTTTGCTTTCTGTTTGGGCCTTTTTTCTTAATAGATTCTTTCTCATTTCGCCTCATCTCACTAGGAAGGAGCCCCTTTCAATTGACTCCAACTATGCATGTGTTGTTCCTTTTACAGTGTTACTGAGATTTCTCTGAATAGTTCTGTCTATCCTTCTCTGAAGTCTTTAATCCCACAAAAAGTCTTTTAGTAGAGATTCCTACAGCTGTATTCACAGTTTCTGACAGTAAAATGCAATCCTCCTCTGGTACCATCTTGAGTTATCGCCTGAGCCTGGTCCTGGATTCCAGGACTCTTTGAAATGGAACAAGATCAAGACCACGCACACCTGTCAGTTTGTCCTTTCCCCTCCTGTTCTAGTGGAACTAGAGCATCTTCCACTAGTTCAGGATGGCAGAATGGCTTGAGAAGGCTGAACTTTTCTCTGAAGTGTAGGCTTCATTTTAGTGGCTTTAGTTTGAAATTCAGATGGTGTAAGTTTCTTTGCACAGAAATAAACTGCTAAATTCAGGTGACATACTATAGGAAGTCATGAAGTACTGTCCTCTCCTGAGTTTTCTCTGCATTGGAGAACATCAGTACATCCATGTATCACTGGAGACTGTCTTCTAAATTTTCAAATTCCCCAGAGCTGCATTGATGAAATTACAATCTTTAGTTACTTCAGCATTGTTATAATTTTATTCCTACTTCTCTTGAGCCTAATATTGTGTGGTTGGTTTCAGAGTATCCCATATTTTTCATCTCACCTTTTTAAGTTCCAGGTTTCCCTTTTAGGGTAAAAGCATTAAATTATTTGTAAGTCTGTGGTTCTGCAGTAGCAGTTGTAAGAATGGCACTTTGCCATTCACTATGATGCTGAAACTCCCATTAGGCTCATAGTCATAACCTGGTTTACTACTAGCACTGCTTTCTGTTGTTAAACACTGACTTAGCTCCTGAAATATTTCCATCCTAGGGCAGAAGGGATAAATCTCTAGATACATGTGTTTCATTTGTTTTAAAGAATAAAATATTAGAGAGAAATAAATTTAAAAAAATTATTTAGAAAAGATGACCACATCAAACCAAATTAATTCAATTATCCTTTTGCATCTCTAAAAACACTAACATTCCTTCTCTTTCACAGACTTACAAGCCCTTATTGACTCTCTTCTTTTATTTGTTTTCACCAATACAAAAATCAGTTCAGTGGAATAAGGACCTGCTTGTCAGTGGCTTGCAGCAGTACAGAAAAGCCTGATCCCCTGGGTTTGTTTTTATTATGGGAAATTATTGCACTGCAACATATGCTAACTTTTCTTGGAACTGCTAGTTTTTTTCATAGGTTTTATTTCAAACTGAAATTCTAATTGTGTTCCATTCATTACCATTTCTTACATTATTCCTCTGAATTTTTAACAGCTTTATTTGAATCGGCCTATGAACTTTCCCATCCCCCAAATCCACACTTATGATCTGCCAGTCCACAAATCAATTTCCAGTAAATGTTTAATCAGATTATGGCAGAAAAGCCACTTTATGTAGATTTCCACTAAAGTTTGATTATGGAAGCAGTCAGACAGTCTGCTTGTCTGTCCATCTAACCATTTGTCTATCTGTTACTTGCAACAAGATGTTTAAAAACCTGTCAATCAGCATCCTCCCTCTCCAGATATGTAATGAAAATAAGCAGCTGTGGAGGTGTCCTAATGCAGCAGACTTGCCTATTG
This sequence comes from Pomatostomus ruficeps, assembly GCA_013400735.1. Classification (NCBI taxonomy): domain Eukaryota; kingdom Metazoa; phylum Chordata; class Aves; order Passeriformes; family Timaliidae; genus Pomatostomus; species Pomatostomus ruficeps. The sequence continues at coordinate 8,393 of VYZT01012457.1, forward strand.
ATGGAAGAAAAAACTAATCCACTTGGGAATGAGCAAGCAGAAATACCCAAATTGCAAGAAATTTCAGTCAACTTGCATGATACAAGACCCTGAGTAATTTGATGTCAAAAAACAGGTGCAAGCTTTTCTGTTCCTGCAGTTTGTGGATTGCACAGTGGCTGGGGACATACAAAGGGATGTTTGGGAGGAAAGTCTCATCTTTTCACATTCTTTGCAGGGTCACTAGTTGATGTTTAGTTAGTTGGTGCCATTAATGTTGATGTTTAAATAAGTTGGATGGAATAAGCTCCAAAGGCACCTATTTTTCCTTATCAGCTGTAAAAGCAGCTAGCTCAGGTGCAGGGATCTGGATCACAGACACCTGAATGTGCAATCAGTCCAGCGCATCCACTTCCATCATCTCCCTGTATGTGGATAGGAGTAGGATCTTTTTGGAGGGACAGTTTTGTCTGTTACTACTTCCTGCTCAAACCAACTGATGTCAACTGATTAGAAGCCTTGGGTTTGTTCCCTACCACCACTGGGGAACAAGGGCTGCTCCAAATCACAGTGGTGGGAGTGGATCCAACACCTGTTACTGTGATCATGCCAGTGCACTCCAGAGAATGACCACTGCAACTCCACCAGTGCCAGTGCTGTCACAGGGGAAGATGTGTTCAGTAGAGAAAAGCACCTGGCCACCACTACCAGGACTATCAGCCCCTCTGTGTTAACCATTTTTGATTTCTTAAGAGGTGTGACTTGGGCTATTTATTTTTGTAGGAAGACCTACTGTGTGCTAACAGGTAATCTTCAGAAGCACGTATTTCAGTAATTAGCCCAGCTTGTTCCTAAATTAGATGTATTGATCAAGTGGTTCAAAAGGGACTGTGTAGTGCCGGATGTGGCTTGGTTACAAGCACACCCCACCTTCTCTGCTGCTATTGCAACATGAGTGGGCTGGGCTGGACTATCACTGCACTCTAAGCTCTGATCCTTTCCATGTTTGCAGGATTTCACACTCCAGCCTCCAGGGATGCCAAGGAAAGCAGCATGGAAGAGGAGCACTCCTGTGGGTCTCAGTAGCCATGAGATGGCTGTCTTGACCAGCAGGCGCTGGCGGGGCAGGGCTGACCCTTTTGGTGTGGTAGCTGCCTCCTCAGGGAGCCGACTGCCTGAGCCTCAGAAGACGAGTGAGGCCCCTCTCAGCTGGTTCAGAGGGGTGTATTTACCTCCCGCTCTGCACCCATTAAACAAGACGTTCATCAAGGGTGGCGAGTGGCAGGACATAGACAGCGCCCAGGAGAAGCGCAGGGCCTTCCTGCAGGACTTCTGTAAGAAATACAACAGCAGAAAGAAGCTGCAAACCCACCTGGTGCACCTGGTGTCGAGAATCTACGTGGAGGACAGGCACAAGGTCCTGTACTGCGAAGTGCCGAAAGCGGGCTGCTCCAACTGGAAAAGGGTCCTCATGGTGCTTAGTGGACTCGCTGCCTCAGCAAACAACATCTCCCATGATGACGTGCACTATGGAAGGCATCTAAGGAAATTGGACAGTTATGATCTAAAAGGGATATACACACGCTTGAACATGTACACCAAGTTTATATTTGTACGTGATCCTATGGAGAGACTGGTATCTGCCTTCAGGGATAAGTTTGAGCATCCAAACAGCTATTACCATCCAGTCTTTGGGAAAGCAATAATTAAGAAGTATAGACATGATGCAGATGAAGAAGCATTGAAAACAGGATCGGGAGTTAAGTTCAAGGAGTTTATCCAGTATCTGTTAGATTCCCATCGGCCAGTAGGAATGGACATTCACTGGGAGCAAGTCAGTAAGCTCTGCTATCCCTGCCTCATCAACTATGATTTTATAGGAAAGTTTGAAACCCTGAAAGAAGATGCCAATTACTTTTTGCAGCTGGTAGGTGCTCCAGCCAATCTGAAGTTTCCTAAATTCAAAGACAGACATTCTTCTGATGAGAGAACAAGTGCAGAAGTAGTGAGGCAATATTTAAAGGAATTGTCTAAGGAGGAGAGACAGCTGACCTATGACTTCTATTACTTGGATTACTTAATGTTCAATTATACATCACCACTTGTATAGCACCAGAATAGCTTCAGGCTTCTATTAGATATTTATCGTTTTGGGATTCAAAACAACTACTTTGATATTAGCCCTGAAAGGAAATGAAGTTACTGCTAAGTAGAGTTGTCTTGACTTAGTGGGGAATTTATAAGCTAGAGTGATATCAATTGATATTAAATTATGGAGAATGCAAAGAAAAAAAGACCTGTAAACAGCATAAATTGCACTAAAATGCCTGGAAAAGCTGCTTTTACCATTATGGATTATACCATGAAAGCAGTAGCTCAGCCAGCTGTTGCATTAGCTTACCTAATGTTCTTTTAATGGTTTAAGAAAAAAAACATTCAGAGTGCCACGATTCTTTTTTTGGTGTGTTTGCTTTAGAAATTGGTTTTGAAAAAACTTTTGAATGTATTTTTACTTTCTGTCACTTATTAATAAAGAATCATTGGCTAATTTTTTAAAATGTTAGTGTTGTTCTCAGATGAAAGGCTTGGTTATTTGATTACTATTAGACTTCAGCAAATTTTAGACCTGATTTATTGAAGGATGCTCTTGAATACAAATGCATCAAACTAAAAATAACACAGCAGCTCAGCTGAAGAGCAGAGTAAATTTGGGTAAGCCTGTGAAGAACCAGTTCACTATCTCATTTTGATTGATGCACTGGAGTTGCCAAGTAGGACCCTCCTTCCAGAGAGCTGCTGCATTCAACAAAATTAAGATTTTAATGCACAGTGGATTTTAATCCACATCACTACACATGATACATGAGTACTGTGGTCCCAATATTCATGGTAGTCTTCATTTTTGGTGAAATGGACAAAGTTTCAGCATGGTAGCTCTGGGATATTCTAAAGTCTGTACTGAGAAGCAACTTCAATACAACTGCTGTGAACATCCTCGGTCTTCTGGGGACCAATTACCAGGCAAGCTCCCAGCAATCTGTTACAGAGAAGGTGTGTCTGCCCATTGCCTCCAAAACCTATAAACTGGTTCTGCCCCCAGAGCTTCCTGAAGTCACCTGTGTTTTGCTGTCCTGCCTGCCTTGCCAGCAGTCCCCAAGTCCCAGGAGTGGGGTGGGTGGTGCAGTTTTATGTTGTGGAATTTGTGTTGGTGATTTGCCCTAGAGGAAGATGCACCCAGAATCCCACAGTCCTGGTTATAAAAGGAAAAGGTACTTTCTACCCTTCCCTCTCCTCTCACATGAGCTGCCTGACCAACACATGCAGTTGTTCCTGCAGCTGTCTTGTCCCATGGGTGGCCAGAGTATCCCAGGAGGAGGAGAAATCTCTTCAAAATCATAGGATCATGGAACCATTGAAAAAGGCCTCTAAGATCATTGAGTCCAACCATTAACCTAACACTACCAAGCCCATCACTAGACAAAATCTCTAAAACGGATAGGGAAAAATCTGTATGCCCTTCCACAATAAAGACATCACCTACACCTTGCTTTCTGGAATGTTTTGGGGCAACTTGCTCCAGTGTCTTGAAGTTGTAGAGTAAGGAATCAGCCTCATGGGAAAGTGATGGAAGTAAAATGTCCTTTTCCTCTGCTCCCAACCCCTGGTCACAAGTCGTGCTATTATCGCTGTCTTTTCCATCCTCTCAGGCAAAAGTACAGCTTCATCCTGCAGGAGTAGTTGTGCATCCCTGCGGAAAGGGCAGATCATTTCCTACATTCCCTTGCTGCTTGTTTCTCCCTCAGGTTTTTCCTCAGAAGAGGAAAAAAGCCACCTCCAGTCTCTGTGGTGCCAGAGTGTAATCAAACAGGCTCTGCACATCTCTCCTTGTGGCAGGACAAGCCACTCCAAGGGGAAAAGGTAAAAAGCACACTTGGCAGCCCAAGTCAGAGATTGTGCTGTCTGTGGCTAGCAGCACCCAGAGCTTAAACCATCCTGTTCCCTGGGGCCATGGAGCAAAGAGGAGAAGGAAGAAGCTATCCATCAGCAGGAGGTGTGGGGAGGTGCATGTGCTCAGCACCAACGAGAAGCTGCAAGGATGCCTTGGACAGATAAACACACACACTGTTGCTTGTGTGAGCTGTTGCTGTGCCTGGATGGACCCACAGGTGTTAACTCCAGAAGTGTTTGGGAGGGGATATCTGACAATTTAATGGCCCCCACATATGCTTCTCCTCAGGTGAACAATGAGTCTAAACCTCCCCCTTTTAACACAGGATGGTGTTCCACCCCCACCTTCCCCGGCAGAAATCCCTCCTGATTTTCCTGTGGGCTCCATCCCAGTGCCAGAGCTGCACGGTCTGCCTGAGGCAGCCTGGGAAGCACAGACATTCCATGACCAAGTGCTGAGCCCCTGGCTGGATAGGTGATGGTTCCTTGCATCCATTGTCATGCTGGACACCAGTATGCTGCCACTCTGCTGCCACCCCAGCCACCATGCAACTTTGATTTTTATCATGCAACTTTCTAACTCCTGTGAAAACTGCCTTGAATTTGACCTTGGTCTGACCTCTAGATTCTCTGCTCTTGTAAGTATTGAATTCAACCTCAAATCCTGAGTGAATCTCTCTTGCCTTATAGGAAGACCATTGAACATAGTAAATTTAAACAAGAAATAAATGTCCACCAACCCTTGGGTGTCTATATATTTTCTTTGTCTTGTCTGTTGTGGATGTATGTTAATTAATTAATTTACAGACAAAAAATGGCACCCTAGTGAAACTAGTATTTTCAAAAAAGCACATGAGGAAAAAATGCAGCATGCTAATAAAGAATGGAGGCCAATTTATATATGAGTTTGGTATGAATACTTTAGTTCAGAGAAATAAATTAAATATTAGTAAATGACAAAGTCTCTGGAGAACTTAAGCTTCACACTGAGCTCATTTTAGTGGCAAACTTTCTGCCTATCTGATCAGAGAATGACAGAGATTTAGGGGGGCAGCTATAACAGCATTGAAAAAGCTGCACAGTCTCATAAGATTTCATCTACTAGCTGGTCTTAGATAAAGCTATTGTTTGAGTCAAGAAGGGGGTTGAAAGAAATTTTTAGCAAATATTTGTTTTCTGCAAATGATAGGGAAAATTACATTGATTTGCATACATCCATGGACATGGACATCAGGTCCCCAGATTATCATCTTGAAAATCTGGTATGGTTTGCATTTGTGATTCAACAGGGGAGGACACTAGTTAAGGCCTTTAAAGCATGTGTGTGCACAGAGGTGTAATTGTTTTAGCTGCACTGTTGTTCTATGGCTCTAGCAAAAGTAATTTAACTTCTTTGTATGCTCAACTTCAAATTTCATAGCCCCTAACTGCACTTAAAAATTCGTCTTTTGAAAATTTAACCCAGACTTTTGTAAAGAAGAGCCTCTCCATAGTCATCTTCAGCAACCTAAGGGATTCAGATGATCTCAGTAGCAGAATCTAGATTGTACTTTGCCTCATTAACCACATTTTGAAAATCACCAGCCTGCTTTGCCAGGAATTAAGTTGCATGATTTAAAATTAACATAAGAGTTTAGCATAATTGAAGGGGGACTGTGATATCTTACTTATGGGATTATAAGAGATAAAGGCATAATTTGCCCCATAAAAGATAATATCTATTTTTAAAAGTAAATTTTAAAAGGTCAAAGTGTGAGTCTGTGTTGTAAGTTTGTTTACATTTTGTAAGAATCCTGGGCAAAAACAAAAACTGAAGGTCATCCACTATAACTTGCATAAAATCTAATCTCCGCAACTGTGCATAGATGTTTGTTTTACTTGGAAAATTATACTGAACGTATGCAGAAGAGGAATGAAAATACACTCCACAACATTCAGTGCAATTACTTCTACACTAGAGATCAGCTGTGGCATGCAGAGCCCCTTTTAACAGGCTTCATTACAGTAAATGCTTTTTAGTTATAAACATTTCTTCATCTGAAGATATCTAAGCACTCCACTAATGAAGGTCAGTTGTCAGAGCAAGTCAAATGTGCTGTAAAGGCATTACAGGGAGTCTGTGGGAGGGCTGGAGTGGCAGAAGAGTGCTCCCTTGGCTCATGTGTCTCTTCCAAACACCAGGCAGTCATGCTTCCCTCCTGAAATTAAAACCTGATTTTTGGATGTTCTACATCTGCCTTTCTTTTAAAATGAACCAGTATTAATAAAACTAAATTACTTAATAACAATGTTTTAAAATAATAAAATGTAAATAAGTTAGGTGTGCATTCTCAAATTCCAATATATGTCAACCTAAGGCAGCTTCTTTTTTTCCAGGTAGGATTTGGCTTGCAAAGCTCAGACATTGCCATTGTGCCCATCTCTTCTAAAATTGCTGCTAAACTGTTGCTTGCTGAAAGCCAGAGGTGTGCAGCCAAAGTGCAATCAAACACAGCACATACTCCTGAAATTTCCTCTGGTGGAACTCCCCCAAAAGGCCAAATTTATTGGAGCTACTCCTGCCTCAGGCCACGCTATCTTGGTGATGTGTCATTGGAGATCACTGCTTTAATTTTAAATGTAGTTTAAAAGTAAGTGAAATTTGCAATATGACCCTTTGTGTAAGTCTGAGAGGAAAATATTTTTCTTGAGCTTTGTATTGTATATGTAGGTTACATATAAACATCTTCATTGTATGTGCCTTCAGGCTAACAATACATCAGAAAAGTCTTTTTAACTGTAATGCTAATACCAGTTTATCAACTTTATAACTCCTGTGATGCCTTCAAAACTAAATTAATTTAATCTTGGAACCTGACCATAAATCATTATACTCCATTAAAAAGATGAATGCACCAGTCCTGCATCAACCAATTCAAGTACAGTTCAGAGGGCAGGGCAGGCACACACACTGTTGGGGGGTGGAACTATCTGATTTAGCAAAGGACATCTGTTTACATCCCCAGATACCTGGGATTGCTTTTTCTTCTGAAATGTACCCAGGTGGGTGGATGCAGGAAACAATCATATTATTTAGCTTAATGAGAATTAAGATTGTTTGGTTATCATAAAAATACCTGTTTCATGGGAGAATAGTTCTGCTTTTGGCAATGTAGCTGACTGCAGTGAGTTCTACATGTTTCTTCTATGTTAGATGTAGCTCTGCTTTTGACTGGAGTGACAGACTTGGACTTAAAAGATCTGAATCTTTATCCAGGTTCTGTAATTTCATGCACTTGTTGGACAAACATGAAATGCTCTCTGCATTGGTGTCCCCACTGGTAAAGTGGTCCTGTAAATGGAAGGAAATTATACCATGTGCCTTCTCCTAAAATCATTAAACTATATGGCTAAAGAGCAGTGGTTAGAAATTAGCTATTAGTATGGAATTTGGCTCATAGAACGTTCATTGCCTTTCCTTATGTTTTACTTCCAGTAGCTTGAAGGAAGCTGGGGACTTCCCAGCTTTGCTCCAGCCAAGAAACACATCATTCAGCTCTGTTCTGCGCAGTTGGCAGCCTTAAGAATGCAAGCTCTGTTTCAAAACACTGTGTATCTGTCAAGCCTACCCAGGCACTGCCTCAGCAGAAAACCAGTGCCAGGTTGTCTGACCAGAAGTGTCCCTCCGGTTCCTCTGGGAGAGCAGACGAGGACAGGGTGAGAATCTTACTGTCTCCATTTATTCGAGCCCAGATGAAAGAGAAGCTGTTTTGTTTCTGTGCAGTAGCTGTAAATAAAGTGATGCTCAACTAGAGGGTTCTGCAGAAGCAGTCGATCCCATCCAGGTATGCAAACTCCTGCCTTATCCTAAACACCAGAGCTGCATGACTCAGTACCCAGGGCCATGTTCCCCCAGCCCTTTCTGAGGTCCTGCCACCCCTTGTGACAGGCTCCAGTTTACCTGGAATGCTAGAACATGTCAGGATTCATCTCCTACCAACACAGCCAGTGTTTCTATGACTCTGTGGAGGCTACAAATTACATGGGGATGGCATTGAGACAGACTATGTTGCTTTCTTCCTTTCGTCTTCAAAAAATGATGTGATTAACAACCGCGAAAGAGGGAAAAGAGTCCTCAAGGCTGTGACCACAACATATTTTTTTTTAGTACATGTATTTGTTGCTTCCTTTCCTCTGTCTCCTCACACAGAATTTCCCTCCCTCTTTAAGTATGTCAGCACAAAAGGGTGAGACCAATTGCTGGGCTGATCTCAGCTGTCAAGTGCAAGCCACCTCCAGTCCAGCACATCTATGTTATCATGGCACTGAGGCTGCACTAATAAGCCTGCCTGAGAGCACAGTACCGTCAGCCACCATCCGTGCACACATATCTGTCTTGACCTTGTCATGTAGAAATTCCTTCTATCTCAGGGTTTGGAGTTTTTCTTTCAAATTCCTTGCAGAAATCACAGTTTCCACAAAAACTTACAATACTGCTCATTTCCCAAGATTTGTAAATTTGAAGTGGCCTGTATAATTTGCATTCAAGAAACAGCATTCTGAGACATAAGACGTAGGAGAAGAGCAGGTTTATTTGGGCATTTCAGCACACTGAGAGGTAAGTCAATACTCAGTGGATTGTAAATACATGTCAGTAGGTTATTAAATGCTAAAGGTTTAATTTTCTCAAGGTAGTTACTTGGATGTAAAAACTGGATGTCTGCAGAGTAGGAGCTGCATATTGAATTCTCATTTTTGATAAAAGCAGACGCACACAGAAACAGATTTTTAAGTTCTAGGAATGATAATAAGTTACAGTTCATCTAAGAAACAATGTGTGTTCAGAAAGCTGAGTACAACTACATAGTCGCCTCCCTAAAACTTGCATAATGCAATATAAATGCATGCACATGTTTTATAAATGCATGTGCACACACACAATATATGTATGTGAGTCTTATAACATCCAGACAAAAGTTTTGCAACAGCAGTAGTGGGAGTTACATAGCTTAAGACTTTAAAGACCTTAAATGCACATGAAAATATAGGCACATAAACTTTCTGTTAGCAGAACCACAATATTATTCCAAACAAACATAAACTACTTGCAGGGACTACAAGTCTTCCTCTTGCACAGCCTTTGTTTTTGCTTCTTTAGCTGGCTTGGGACAGGATGCTGCCAGGTCTCTGGGTCTGCAGTTTGCCAGCTGCAGCTGCTTCTGGTCATCGGAACAGCTACAGGTTTTGGGAGGAGGTTTTCTGCTGGGACACTTAGTGGGGGGGAAGTAGGCAGGGGTTTACAGCATCTGTCTGCTTTCAAGGAAGCTATGGTGTTACCCCCTATAGTGCACTCCGAGCCATAGACATTAGTTGTCACCTTTGCTATGACTTCTGCTATTCTCTTAAAAAAAAAAAAAAAGAAAAAAGTAAAACAGAAAAAACCAGAAAAGGGACAGAGGAAAAACCTCTAATGAGAAGGGGAAATGTTAATTGTGGCTGGAGGTGACAATGCACAATAATAAATTGCTGCTTTGCTATTGTATCTCTGATCAAAGTACGCTCAGGCTGTAGCAGAGCAAAAGCTCAGCTGCAAGGGAGGATGATGTTTCTTGAAATCCTCATGATCCCTGCAGGTCCTCCTGAATAGCAGAGAAAACACAAACACTGAACCAAAGTTAGATAAAATTTTTCTCTGTCTCAGACTTGCTGGCAAGAAGGCTCCTGTTTCTCCCTGTATCTTTTTGTCTGTCCCTAGCCTAGTGCCTGCAGTGGGTCCAGGACAACGCACTACCTCTGAGTACAGAAACTCTCCTAATGGAAGCACTCTTACCAAGTAGAGTCTGGCCCACAGTTTATTTTCTGCCTTGCTTTATTTAAAAGTGATGCTAAGACTGAAATTTCCAGATTAAACTGGTGTATGTTAGGCTACTCAATCTGCAAGTTAGCAGGCCAAACTTTTTAGGTGGGCTGAGCCATTGCTGCTGCCAGGCACATCTCTGGGAGTTGCAAAGGCCACCTCTGAAAAGCAGGATGGCCCTAAGGGATACTCCTAAGTGTTGCTGGAGAACCCAGTTCTTAGGAAGGCATGCCTAACAGGCTTTTCGTATAAAAATATATCCCTTATCATACTTATAATTGGAAGCAGTAGAGGCTACTTTGCCAAACCCTTATCTTTCTGAACAAGACATGGAGAAAAATAGCGAATATTTTGGTACATTTTGAGACATTCTTTCTAGCATTTTCAGTTTTACTTTCTGTGCCGCCCTTGGCCCCCAAGTACCACGGCATTTCTTTAATTTGCCAAAGGAAAACAAGCTCTACCCACTGACACACTTATAACTAAAATCTGCTCTCTGTGCTGTCTTGGTTGCAAGAAACAGGCACAGGCTGAATGAGAGAGGCTGGGAACTTGTTATGTAAAATCTACAGCAAGTGAGCTTTTCTAGTGCTATTATGCCTTGACCCTTTATTTTGGCACAGTAACAAAACCACTGAGACTGGACAGTTATAGGGTTTCACAGGCTTTTTTTTTTTTTTCCTTTTCCCTTTTTGGCCTCATCACAAAACCCAAGCGAATCAATGGTGTGCCCAAACTTTTGAAATAGTCTAGGACTTTCAGTATCTTCTACACACAAAGAAACAGTGGGGAAAGATTTGTCTTTTATTTATTCGTTACTTAATCAGGGCAGACTACTGTCTAAAAATACCTTGCTCAGGATCACGATAGAAATCTTTCACACATTTTTCCAATTGCTTGGGCTACACTATGATCCCTACTGTTTTACATTCACATTGTTTTCTGTATGTGAAAATCTTAAAATCTCCATTTTTTCCAATAAATTATTCTTACCTGTAACTCAGGTGATCATTTTCCCCTCCAAGACTTGATCTTTGTTCTGCTTCAGCATCATCACTTGAGTAAAAA
>VYZT01012457.1:19431-130471 GCA_013400735.1 Pomatostomus ruficeps
ACTTTATTGCGTGCCAAAACACAATTATGCAAAGGGAAGGGAAGGGAAGGGAAGGGAAAAAATAACTTTTTTGGCTACCGACTACAGGGAGTTTTTATGCATCTTACACGTCTTCATGATTTTGGAAACTTGGAAGTATCTACAATTTCTCAGGTACAGTCAACCCTTTGAGGCACTGCACATGGGATCAGGGTGACCTTTAAAGAATGAGTTAAGAATCTCTGACATTGCACAGCAAAAATTGCATTGTGACACTGTGTGGAAGTGCCCTTCTGTGCTTTTTGTACTAAATAGGTTTGGTTTGGAAGTCAAAACGGATTTTTGAAGAGACCATTCTGCAAATTCTACCCTGCATCACCAAGGCCCAGGCTGGGTGGTTTTCCATCCCCTCACACACCCCAAGAACCAGCCCAGCCACATGGGAACACCGCAGATAATGATGCCGGTGAGGCGTGTAGCTGAAAAGAATCCTTTTCACTGGTGTGTTGGTTCTGCCGCGCTGCGGGTAAGACAAATGTGCTCATGTCAGTCAAGTGTGCAGGGTGACACTGAAAATCAGATAAGTATTGGACATGTTAAGCTTACCAAAAGGGGACACATTAAACCATAAACCCCTCAGAAATTTCCCTTTCTCTAAATGCATTCTTATAAAGTTACATCTACTTTTAACAGGGATCAGACTATTTTGACCTAGAGACGTGTCCTAGAATCATAGGATGGTTTGGGTTGGAAGGGGACCTTGAAGATCTTCTAGTTCCAACTCCCTGCTTTGGAGTCCCAACCCACCTTGTCTCCTTTACAGACACTAATTCAGTACAGTATTTGTCTGCACAAAAATAGTTTCCTTGTCAAAACTCACGAAACCCACTCTAAACACCAACTTATAGCAAAGCCATCTATCCAAAACATGAATGCAAGAAAAGAGATGACTGATGAGTTTAAAGAGGCAAACCATGAAGGATGGTGTCAGATTAGTTATTCTACATTAAGTCTGGAAATGAGTTTAAAAAAAATTTTTATCCCTGAAGTCTTCTGCAATATATGTATTTTTGTGTTGGTTTTAGTTAAGGGATTGAATAGCTCCAATTGCCATTACTGGGTTTGAAACCTTTCTCCTAGTCCAGTAAAAATGCAGCGCCTGTATCACTAGCTTGATGTGTTGGGGTTTTCTCAAGCTGTAAATACAAAAATCTGTCAGAAATAAAGTACTGTTCTATACAGGATTTTGAGAAAAACATGCTATCAGGATTTCTTTAGAAGCTTATGGACAAAAGAACGTGGACTTGTAAATATTCATAGTCAGACCTTCCTTTTCGGTTAGTTCAATGAAAGATGCACCACTGCATAGGAAAAGGATCAACATACATTGTGCCCTGAGGTTTTAGCTTTTAGAAGATATTAGTGTTGAGAGGGAAGATAACCCCTGGAAAATACATAGTATTAAGACAACAGTTACTGTAGTAATCTACAAAGATAACCTGAATGATCTGAAGCAAAATTGTCTTTCTCAAAATGTGCTGCATAAGGCCATTCATTGCATACATTTCCATTAGATATAGAAATCCTCTGAATATGAAGCTATGTATGTATTATATATATTTTCATTATATAATATACAAAAAATAGCTTGAACAAAGAACAAATTCCTAGCATTTGGCCACATGTCAAATATACTACACCACTGAGGCTCAGCCTTGCTGAACTAAAAAACAAAGAAAATTAACAACAATACAGGACAGATTTAATTTTTAAAATTACACCATGGTTGGCAGAGGTAGCTGTACAGAGCAGTGTGTTTCAGTGTTTCTACAACCTTTGCTGCTATACTGAGTTATATTTGCTTACAGCATTACCACTGTGCATTAGCCATGGAACAGTAAATGGGTTCAGACCTGGCTGAGAAATCTCTGAAAGTACTTAATATAACAATCATGGCTGCTGTTGTGGGATCTGAAGGGATCATTGTGAGACCTCGTGTGCTTTAGGGTTTTCCTCAGCAGGTAAGTCTGGAAGTAAATACAGAATCACTGCCAGTATGGTTTGAACATGACCTAAATCAGTAGACTGGGAAAAGGATTGTGCTCTAGTGTGATGCCTGTCAAACAGAATGTCTGCAAAATTGCATGCCTCAGAGTGAAACAAGACTTATCTACAGAATGAGGGCTATATCCCCAGAAGGTCTCAGGAGTTACTGTGGAAGAGCAAGAAAGAAGGCTTCCTCAATGCAATACTGTGGCAAGAATGACTAATTCAATTCCCAGGTGTGCTAAAAGAAATGCCTTTACTTCAGAATATGCCTTCTGGGAGACCGGTATTAAATATGCATTTTAAAAAGCATGTTGAAAAAGTGGCGAAGGCACAAACAAGAGATGAAAAAAAAAATAAAGTTAGTGATTTTTTTTAGAGGGAAAGACTGAGAGCTCAGTCTGCTTAGCTTATCAAAAGGATGATGAAGAGATGAATTGCTCAGGTTATATAAGTATCCTCATGGGGAGACAGTAGAAGTACAAGAGGCTTTTTAATCTGGCAGATAACAGCATAATAAGCAACAGCATATGGCAGATGAATTCATACAAACTTAGTTTAGAGACAAAGACCATTTCTGGTGATGAAAATTATTAGTCTTGGGAATAAGCTACGAAGAGAATGGGTGGATTTTCTTTCCCATGAGTTTTCAAACCTAAGCAAGGATGCTTTTAGCAAAATATATTTAACCAAATATAACTGAACTCATGAAATGTGTCTTGAGGTAAAGTGTAATGGCCTACAATATCCAAAGTTAAACAGAAAATGTTATGTTACTATCTACTCTTGAACTCCACAGTTCTTTGACTGAGCTTCATTTCTGTAGGAAAATGAAGCAGTGGTGAGAGAAGAGGCTGAGCATTTCGAGCTGAGAAGCTTAGAAAGAGCAGAAGGAGTGTTAAGTGAGAGCAACACAGATTGGTCAGGAAGGCGTGGCTGGATGTTACAGAGTGTGTAACACTGGTGTTTACCAAGTACTACATTTTCTGTGGCTGATGAAATCTGTGAGCGCTTAACTGAATTTCAGTGTCTCACCTGGCAAAGTTAGATAAATCTCTTTGGTCCCACTGGGTAAGGCCACACAGCCCCAGCACACAGACCACCAGGATTATGGGCTGTTTTCCTCTCCCAGCACATTCAGAGCTGACTGCATCCTGCTCTGTGCTGCTGCTGCATGTCACTGCCCCCCTCAACAAGAGACCTTACCTCTCCATTTCCAGTTGACCTGGGGCTGTTCCCCTAACTTTCCTGTGCCTCCATGAGTGCCCAGGGCAGCTTCCCTATCCCTTCCCTCCAGTTCATCAAATCCTTCCTGGCTGTGCCACTGATGCAGCTTTTTGCAAGTGACATTGCAGCAGTTTGTGGCAGGAGGAGAGAAAAAGGTTTTTGTTTTGGTTTGGTTTTTTTCCTCCCAGCAAAGGGTCTGTCCACGACATGTTCAAATTAAACTGTTTCTAGATATGAAAAGCCTTCAGGTGGTTCCTGTGCTACCTAGTTCTTAATTTTGCTTTTCCAACAGTAATTGAAGCCTATTGAGGTGGGGGAGAGGGCAAAGAAAAAGCAGCCAATCCAAATTGTCTTGTGAGGGAGGTAGTAGAGCAGGGCTAAGGAAGCTCAGCAGTCATTTAAGTGCACAGCTTCTTGTAAATCCTTTCTGAAAAGCCTGAATGAATCCCCTAAATGAATGGCCATTTTGTACCCTTTAGTTCTCCTTCTCTAGCATAGAACTCAATGTGCAGCTTGTGGACAGACAGATTCCACAATAAATAGAGAAGGAGAGTAAAACTAAACCCACTGGAGCTTGGCCAGCAGCAACGTCAAATCTCTTGACTGATTTCCCAGGGAATTCTTGCTCTAAATGTCAGGAGAACATAGCCCTGCAGCCAAACCTGAACCAGAGTGATACCAAGGCGTGACAAAATGAATGACCTAAGTAACAAGATTACACTGCAGGAAAATTATAACTTCAGAAATGTGCAAAGATCACATTTCAGTAAGCGGTGTTTTATGTAAGATCCTTTTAGTAGACAAAGCTTAACCCAAACTTACAAAACATAAATTGGTGAGGGGAGGGGGGCTTATTAGCAGCAACAGAGTGAAACTTTTCATCACTCAGGAAAGAAAAGCTTGAGAGTTTCTGCAAATGGTTTCTGAAAAGGCTCACAGCCTGCTCTCAAATACTCTTGTCGACAGGAGCCAAGGAAGGTCTAAGGAATTTGGTCTCCTAGGAGTCTATGCCACTTTGAAAACAGCAACTAAGTCCTCCATCACTAGGGCACTTCTACAAATCTTCATGAAGTCTGCCCTGCCAGTGACAGCAAGTGTCCCTTTTGCTGTGATTACCTGCAGCCACTCGTGCCCATGGGACTGGCAGGAGCATAAACAGCTTTGGGATTTCTGATCCTTCACCACTGTAGTTGAACTGGCTGGTGGGTCCAAGATCTGTTGAAAAGGGCAGGAACACCCAGAAAAAAGAGAGGGGAAGAGAGAGAGAGAAAGCACGGGCATGTAAACCTCCTTGCTTTTGGGAAAAAAAAGCCTGAAGTGATGCTGAGAGGAGCCAAGCAAGATGAGAAGCTTAACAACTGCAACATAAGGAAGGATACAGTCCAGATCCACTGGGTGCAAGTTGAAAAGGACTAAGACACTGAGAAAACACACAGTGCTTCTAAATTATGTTCTTTTTTTTAGGTTTTGGTCTTTTTTTTAAAATCTGTTTCAGTCTTGTCTGACAAACTCCACTGTCTGACAGAGCTGCCCAGGATGGGTATCTGTGAGATTTGCCATAGCAGCGAAGGGACTCTTTCCACACTGCTATTCAGTGAGGTGACAGAATCTAGTGCTGGGAGTTTTTCTGCCCCTCTCCCTCATATTATTTTAGCTGGAATTAGCTGTTTGCACATTCCTCTCTGACTTTGGCACTGTGCCCTCTCCTCCACAACTGATCAAACTGAAATCCCAGATCCAGCACACTTTAACTGTCTGGGAAGTTCTTGTTCAGAATGGGGATGTCTTATGTGTTATAGCATCTTCTCACCATGGCTTAAGTTTCTACAGAGATCTTTAATTCATGATGCCCTAGAAATTAATGTAGAAACTCAGATTTAATGTTCAGTGAAGGAGAAACAGAGTCACAGCAAGATTCCTCTGCACATTTCTCCCCACCCCGACATGGATTGAGTTTTAACACCCTCTTTAAATTTTTCATAATACTCTTTTGTAAGTTATTTCCTTAACTATGATGAGCACAGTAGCAGGAGGAACATTTCTCTGTTGGACAGAAGTCCAAAATGAGTTAACTCAGGTTTTATAAAGATGAAAATATATAAGAAAAAATAGACAAACAAACAAACAAATAAAAATAAAAGGACCTATGTGGTCCCAGGTCCCAACACAGACAAATTTATCCCTGGACAAACTGAGGCATCTTTCCTCTGATTCTCAGCGCCATCTCAAGGGATGTCTTCCTTGCCTTCTGTGCTTTCAACAGAACATAGTCTGTTTGTTTAATCAGAGCTGGCATAGTGCAGTTCACTCCAGGTTTGTGCCCAAAGCATTGCCTTTCTCTGTTTTATGTGGCCACAACCTTTGTCTAATCCTCCAGAAGATCTTTCACAATAAGAATGGTAGCAATGACAGAAGCTATTAATGTTCTGGCTTCCCCGTGTGGCAGTGATCTGCTCTGCAGATATAAGAGCAGATATACGCTATCTGCCAGGAAAGGAAATGCAATTACTGGTTTTGCTAAGCTAATTTTTTTTGTGAACAAATAAACATGCCAAAGGAGCAGAGTCCACAAGGAGCCAAAGAACAAGTGAGTTTTTTTCTGAAATCACTGTAGCAAGTTGTGAAGGGCTTAGATTGAAAAATCCAAACACAGCACATGAAAGAGCAGAGATGTGCAATGATGACTGCACACAACCACCCCCACCCTGCCCATCCCTCGACTAAGCTCAAGACATATGCAAATGAAGTAAAGCTTGGGGGAAAAAAAAAAAAAGCAAGCATCAAGGCTGTAGTTTCTCTTTTGCTGTCAAAGTGTGAGTGTCTCTTGGCATCCTTTATGACATGGCTTTAGTGGAGGAGCAGGCAAATTGAGAGAAACACCTCCATTTGTATGTTATGATAACCTGTATTTGCCATAAACTGTGATTGGTAAGCATTTAATATACGGGCATGACTTTTTTATTGTTGTGTCTACAAATTTGTCTAGGGCATCCTTAATTGATAGTGTTATACATTATACTTGCTTTTCACTGTTGTAAATTATTATCCATAATCTCCTAGCAGAAGCTTAGGGAGGACTTTTTATCCATGGTTTCCTGGAGTAGTTCTTCAGATCTGGCACTGTTTACTCATGGGTAGAAGGATTATCTGGCACAATGTGTCTTGTACAGGCTGGTTGGTCATGCCAGACTTTGATTTTTTCACTGTTGCTGCATGGATGCATGGCTTTATCTGTAGTTTAACCTCATTTTACATTTGAACATGTTCCTTAGAATGTTTTCTGTATAACTTACGCACAGATTCTTCTCCTGCATGCAGAGATCTAAGACAGATTGTCTATATACTCTGTTCCATTCTCACCCATGTCTTCTTCAAGGGATAGTTTCTATGCATTCTGTAATGAAATAGTTGTGCCTGAGGCCTTATGCAACTTTGTGTTTTTTCTTATTACATGAAGGGCTGTTTTACATTGGCTTGTTTTCATGCTGTAGAGGCACTGAGTAATGATCATGTGAATTTCCTCAACAGACCGCATCATGGTCTAATTTAACACTATTTTCCAGTGGTCTCCATTTGGCATTTCACACTAGTCAAAACTTCTTTGAACTTAGCCACTTCAACCAACAAAACACAATATAAGAATTACGTAAAGCTATTAGAAAGCATCCAAAGGAGGGCTACAAAGATGGTGAAGGGTCTAGAGGAGAAGCCAAGTGGCTGGGGTCACTTGGCTTGTTCAGACTGGAGGAGACAGCGAGGAGACCTCATCACAGTCTAGAGCTTCATTGTGAGGGGCAGTAGAAAGGCAGGTACTGATCACTTCCCTATGGTGACCAATGATAGAACCCGAGGGAACAGCATGAAGGTGTGTCAGGGCATCTTAACGTTGTATATCAGGAACAGGTTCTTCACCTAGAGGGTGGTTTGGCAGTGGAACAGGCTCACTAGGGAAGCAGTCACAGCACCCGTGCTCAAGAAGTGTTTGGTCAATGCTCTCAGGCACATGGTGTGTTTCTTGGGGCTGTCTTGTGCAGAGCCAGGAGCTGGACTCGATCCTAGTGAGTCCCTTCCAACTCAGGATATTCTATGATTCTATGATTTTGTAACCAATAAGAGTTCTAGTAAGGTACTAACAGGCATTTTAGATGGATGAAACTCCCTGGCTGCAGACCTATTAGGGCTTGCTTTCCCTTCAACACAGTGAGTGGCACAGAAGAAACTGAGAAGCCTTTAAGTTCTTCCCATTGCCGGGCAGCCCCGCGCCGCAGGAGCACAGCGCGCTCGCCCCGGCTCTGGCCGCTTCTCTTTGCCCGGCAGCCGCGACCCCCCGGCACTGGTCTCCAGAGGCACATGACCGCGGCCGACCCGCAGCCGGGGCTCCGCCGGCCGTTCCTCGAGAGTCGCCCGCCCGCCCGGCGCACCAGGTAGGGCAGCGCGGCGCGGCAGCCGCACGCTCGGGANCGCGCCCGCCGGGGAGGCATGAGCGACGGAGCGGCCGTGCAGCGCCGCGGGTGAGTGCGCGGCCTTTCTCGGGGCGCGGAGCGAGGCAGGGAGGGAAGGCGGGAGACAGGCGGGCGGGGACAGCCCCCCCAGACCAAAGATGACTTTATGGGAAAGCTTCGGCGCGGGGGGTGAGTGGCCGCGGGAGGGGACTGTCCGGCCCCGCAGGAGTGCGCAGCCAGGTGCGGAGCTCCGGGTTGTTGCCTTTCTCCTGTGTTTTGCACCAAGGGATGGCAGCCAGGCAGCGGCTCCCATTTCCCGAAGGCACTGCCGAAGCCTATCGGCAGCTCTGGGGTTTTAACATCAGAGGTGCAAAGGGTGCAGAAAGAAGCAAACTCACTCTCTCTCTCCGCATGCTAAAACTTTGTTCTGTTGTCCACTTGCGGTCCTGCAATGGAGAGTAGTATGTAGAGAAAGCCCAGGTACCGCACAGCTAAAAAGTTGCGGTACTGAGCTCCCGAGGCTCCTCACCTCCTGTAGATATCCATGCCAGTAGCTCATTTAACATCGCTTTGGAAAATGAGGCAAAATGGTTACAAGCAAGCCCTGCGACAGTGCATTTGTTTTGCAACAGTGGCCTGTCGCCCTCCTCCCTCAAAGCTGGCCGGCAGGTGCCCGGTGTCCATCTGAGCTCCAGCCGGCGGTGCCAGCTCAGGTCGGACAGTGTGGGAGTTGGCTGCAGAGATGCCACTGTAAATAGCCACTGCACGCACAGAACTTGTGTGTGACTGCACTGTCGTGTGGAGGGGCTGGCCGCAAGCCTGCACCCAGGATGTGTGCTCTGCTCCTTGAAATTATATTAGTTAGAAAACGAAGAATTTTTAAAATACTGTTTGACTTTTGTACCAAAGCCTTTGTTATGATTTGTATTGTTATGGCTTTGAAGCCATAACCATGCCTGAAGCCCTGTTGGCAATGCGATCTGCAAAAGCCACCTTGCATCCTATCAGACACAATTTACTGTGTAATCTTGTCGTCTAGACCAGAGAATTTCGTGTGGCCACATGTGAAATTAATGTGTGACCCTAACATGAAAGTGTCTTTCTGTTGTATTTTGAATTTATATAAGGAAAACATAAACAACAACTACTCTAAAAAAACTGTTTTGCAACTTTGGTGGCAAATCTCAGCTGCTGAGAGGTCCCATTTTAGTTTCAGACCTTTCACAGCCATCACTCTGTCTCATCTCCAACCTTTAAATTTAACTGCATGCTGAAGAAATAGTGGGTGTTTGAGGTGGTTTTGATTTCTAAGTTGCTGATTGCCTTTGCATTTAAGTGAAAACCTGGACTCAGGGCTCAAACACAGTATTAAGCTTTTATTAACATTTATAGGGGGTTTTGCTGTAGGAAGGAAAGGTGTGCAATTTGAAAGAAAAATTTGGCCCTGACAGCTGGGAATTTTGCTTGGTGTTGAAGTCATAGAAAAACAGAATGCTTAAAAAAAATGTATGGATTTAAAATAGGTGTTTAGGTCATTAACTGTCAATATGGCTGACGGAGTTCTATGTAGCATGATGTTCTAGAAAAACAAAAACTTATGTTGATGAACCAGCTTCTGCGTTTGAAGCTTTTGGCTTGCATGCAGTATTTTTGCATTTTCAGGGCTGCAGATAATATTGACTGAATTGACTTGACATGCTCTCAGCTGAAGAAACAGTATGAGATCTGTCCCTCATAAGGGGTAGCCTCCTAGTCAGGCCCACCAGCAGTGCAGTAGAAGGTGTGATCTTCCAAGTGCACGTGCACACATGCTCACTCTTAAGGTGGTTTTCCAAGATGTTCCACAACTAGTGAGAAGCCAACTGCATTATCTTAATGCCAAATACACCTTTTCGTGTCCAGTTTCTGGGGTGAAGGTATGTAATTAATTTGCTGATCTCACTGTTCTCTCAGTATGGAAAGAGATGGTCAGGCACACTTGAACAAAGACATCAGGAGTCACTGTGCTACATAAACCGGTATTCCCCCCATAGTGCCCTTGGCAGTCAGAAATTTTTTCAACACTCTTGAATATAGCACCAGGGCTTGCATTTTGGTTGGGGAAATCCAGGTTGCATCCCAGCTGAGCTGAGGGATAAAAGAGTAGATGAGTGCTGCTCCCCTTGTCTGTGCACCGAGGTTTCTCTTGTGTGGGCTTCACAATATATGTCATCCCTACATTCCCCTGGAACATGCCCTGGGTAAATGAGCTTTTCTTAGTATGGATATAGCACCTACATCTGACTCAGATAACTAAGATAAATTATAAGTGAGGAAGCAGTAAGGGTATCAGAGGTAAGCCTTTAAGTTTCAGTGTGAATTTGGGCATAGGGTTCAAAGGTAAGAATAGCTAAATACGTGTGAGCTTCAGCTTTGAGGGAGGCAATGATTTTGGGTTCATTTTGCACAAAAAGTCTAGTCTAGATGGTTGGTCATTAACTGACTATTAATATGATATCTTACAAAAACATCTTTCCATTTGTCTTGCATTTGACCTAATGTCAGAAGACTTGGGGTATTACTTTATTTTCTTTTGAGGTTCTGGCTTCACTTCTCTAGTAGAAAAAGTCTCGCTCAAGTGTCTCAGATCACTTCCCAAGCACTTTACAAGAGCCATTTTTAGGAGAGAATGTAATTCAATTCTCGTTCTCACCTGAGAGTCTAGAGAACTGAGATAGAGCTCAAAAGGCCTGTCCAAAATACAGGGTAAATTAGCATAGGAAATGAGTCAGGGAAATAACTTATTTGCTCCAGTCACAGCATTAAATTGCTTTTCCCTAACTCACTGGAACTGTTAAGAAATTCATGGGCCATTCCTTTTGCAATGACTTAAAAAGGGCAGACATGCCTTTTTTGCCTATTTCTGATGTAACTGGTATTAAATATGCATTGTAGCTCAGTTACCTTAGATAACTGAGCATAAATTCATCCATCTTCCACTTGAAATTCTATTCCCAAATGTAGCAGCTGAATATTCTTTCTTTTGTTTTCTACTTTTCGGATGGGTTGGATGTTTCTTGCTTTTGTTTTTAGAGAAGAATCTTTTTTGCATTCCTTAGAAACTAATTAAAATGCTTCCCTTTTGGCTTATTCTCCTAATTTATTAATACCACAAATAACTTTTCTTTGGTGACCCACTTTTATAGGTATCTGAACATCTAGCAAAATTATAACTCATCAGGAAGGCAGTGTAGACTAATAAATAGCATCTCCAGACAGGAAGAAAAGCCAAGATATTTCTTTCTTTGCTGAGCAGAGTTTTACACACCACACATACAGAAAATACTGCTCTATTCCCCAGCTCAATTGGTGCCATTAGCCCAAAAGAAAGCTCTTTATTGATTACACAATTGATTTAATGTTCAGAATGTAGGATTGCATCTATTCTCCTGCCTGAATTCAATTTTCACCCAACATCCACAGTGCTGCTCTTTGCATAAATATAAATTGAAGTATTGGTCTGTGTGAGTGTTCAAGCAAATAAACTCTCTTCTAGCTCCCAGGGCAACTTCCCAACACTACGCTGTCATCAAAACCACTAGGCTTCGACTAAGATACTGCTTTTTATTGAATTGTCTTACCTGCTTTGTGAAAAGTACAGATTAGCATAGGAAAAGAGGATACTCACTGATTTAATGAACTTGATTATCAACAGGCCACTGGAAGTGGTAGAGCTGTACAGCCTCTAAATCAGAGGCCAGCAAGCATAGAAGAGTACGCTTATTTTCATAATCATCTCAAAATACACAGACATTGCTTTTTGGGAGCTGAAACTACGCAGAGTTATCACAAAAAGTGATTAATAAGCCTGTGTCCTTCAGACACTCCAACAACTGGGCATGTTTTAAGGACAGTGCTCTAAGAGTATAGTCTGTGGTTGTCCCAGCCCAAGGATACTCAGTATTGCCGCCTTCTTTCTGAAGTCTGCTGAAGAGCAACCCCCAACAGGAGAGCATAAGGTTTATTTGGTGACTTCTGATGAAGATTTGCTTTCCTTTTCAGTAAGTGTGGACCTCTGTGTAAGTGTGAGAAAATTATGGTGGCGTTTAAAGGAGTCTGGACTCAGCCCTTCTGGAAAGCCGTTTCGGCAGAATTTTTGGCCATGCTCATTTTTGTCCTCCTCAGCCTCGGCTCCACGATCAACTGGGGTGGAGCAGAGAAGCCCCTGCCTGTAGACATGGTCCTTATCTCCCTGTGCTTCGGACTCAGCATTGCCACCATGGTGCAGTGCTTTGGACACATCAGTGGAGGCCACATCAACCCTGCAGTGACCGTGGCGATGGTGTGCACGAGGAAGATCAGCCTTGCCAAGTCCATCTTCTACATCCTTGCCCAGTGCCTGGGGGCCATTGTGGGTGCGGGCATCCTGTACCTCGTCACACCACCCAGCGTGGTGGGGGGCCTGGGAGTAACTGCGGTAATCCCTTCTCCTCTGCCTTTTGAACTAGCTTAGACCCTGAGAAAACAGAGTCAGTGTCAGACAGAATGAGGAGAGCTCGGGTACTGATTTCAACAGCTTGCTGGTTTATTTACAACATCCAGACAAGGCTTAAAGCTCTCCTTAGGATGGGTTAATGCAGTGTAATAGCTCTAGCTGTTCTTTTTATAGACGCTCTCTTTCCTAGAACTTCCCCAAATCTGATGACAGCAGGTAATGTTAATTTACGTACAAAATTTAAATAATATATGCGTGAAATGCCATTTTTATATGGTCTGGGGAGGAGGAAAATTAATTCCATGCTATTATGATGGGGATTGAAAAAACATCAATTTAAAATGACATACTTTTGAAATAGATTGTGGCTTAGATTTCAGCTTTGTTCTAAACTAATAAGGAATGCCATCAGTTAGCCCTGTTGCAGGACTTATTAAAAATGCACTTGAGCTGCACACTGCTTAATTTTTAATTGAAATTTAAATTAATTAAGTCAGGGCTAATTAATGAATTTATAATTGAATAGTAAATTACAGTGCTCCCAAGGAAAAAAAAAATGGTGAAAGGGAAGTGCAGCATTTGCAAATCCCTGTGTAAAAATAAACTATACTTCTGCAGTCTAACTTTGAAGTTCCAGTTGGGTGTTACTGTTAAGCATTCTGTTCTCAGTCCAGCAGTGATTTTTCATGGCTCTCAAAATAAAAAACCATTTTAAAGTT
Source organism: Pomatostomus ruficeps (assembly GCA_013400735.1). Lineage (NCBI taxonomy): Eukaryota > Metazoa > Chordata > Aves > Passeriformes > Timaliidae > Pomatostomus > Pomatostomus ruficeps. Next base: position 32,319 of record VYZT01012457.1, read on the forward strand.
AAAAAAAAATAAGGGAGAAGATTGAAAAACGGGTTATCTGTATCTCTAAAAGTTTATTGTTGTATTTGACTTTGTAGTATTTAGAAATACCATTCATTGAAATACAATTTATGTATGTGATGGCCTTCTGATTTACAAAATCACCTTTTCTTCATTTCTGATGTTTCTTTCCCTTCTTCCAGGTACACAGAGATCTTTCTGCTGGGCATGGGCTCCTGGTGGAGTTGATAATTACATTCCAGCTGGTTTTTACTATTTTTGCTAGCTGTGATTCAAAACGAAGTGATGTCACTGGTTCAGTAGCTTTAGCAATTGGATTTTCTGTTGCAATTGGACATTTATTTGCTGTAAGTTAATGGTTTCTCTTTAAAAATAGATCCCTTTAGCCTTTATGACTACTTCAGAAGTAAATGGAAACTTTTGTGACCTTTAGAGCAGTTACAGCTATATAGCTGCTGTATTCTTTATGCCAAAGCCCTTTGGAGTCTCAGGAGTGTCCCCTTGGGTAGGGTGTTGCACCAGAACTTTTCTGGCTGGTCATGTGATGACTTTGTTAGCTTTGTGGTAAGACTCAGGAGAGTGATGATATCATCATTAAAGAGGAGGAGCCATACAAAACCAGAGTGTCCCACAGAAATGGAATCAGTACTTTCCAGACTTTAATAATAGGCAACATTTTCTCTCTGTTTTAGATCAATTACACTGGTGCCAGTATGAACCCAGCTCGATCATTTGGACCTGCTGTCATTATGGGCAGATGGGAAAACCAATGGGTAACTCTCCTTTCATACTTCCTTCACCACAGCGACAAACAATGATCAGGATTTTTCACACATCATTTGCTTTCAGTTATCTCTAACAGTACATCCCATAGAGACCATCCTGGAGGAAGACAGGCACTGACCTACCCCAAGCTTAGGCACCATCATGCTCCTCACCTAGGACTGCAGTGCAGCATGCACAGTGTTGGAATAGCATCTTCCTATTCAGGGGCCATTTTGTGGAGGTAGTACCGGGGATAGATAGGAAATAATATGAAAAGTACAAAACAAAAGAAAAAAGCAACCCAGCAAGATTAAAAGAATTGAACTGCTGGAAAGAAAAATCCTCCAAGGCAGATTGCAAACCCCGCTGGTCATGCTGGTGAGGAGTTATGGAAGTAATTCTGTTGACTTCACGTTTCACCTGGTTCTGCAGCAAGCTGGGGCAGGTGTATAAAATGAGAGCAGGGACCCTCTGTGATCTGGTTCCTGGGGGAGAACCTGCCTCGGCAAATGCCTGCAGTGAGAGATGAAGAGGTTGCAGTCTGGTATTTGCAGACCAGACCAGATGTTACCTGCTTCAGTTTGAAAGCATCAGCTTAGCCAGGAGCAGTTGTGCAGGAAGCAGTTATAAACAGGCTGTGAATGATGCAGTAAATTTCTATAGCAATCCCACAATCTAACTTATAAAAAAACATTTCACATTTTATAAGGGAGAAATGGATCGCAGCTCAGCCTCACCTAATTATAGACAGGGAAATCACTTCTAGGGACACTTTCAGTGCTAACTGGAAGAGCTGTGTATTACAGTGCATATAAGGATTTTCTTGATTTTTAAAGTATGAAGCCCACATTGCTCCCACTGCAGCTAATAATAGAAGTGGCATTGTCTTCAGGCCCTAAGGCTTCAATTCTGCTAACACGATACCATGTGTAACTTTGTTCCCAAGAGTTATCCTGTTGAGGCAGATTTACCCAGTTATCAGTGAATGGCTTGTTCATATGAAAAACTGCTGTAGTTTTTCACAAGATTAATTATCCATACTCTGAGGAAGCCTGTAATTTATAAGTAAAGCTATAAACAATAAACAAATGTACCATGAAGAAACTTGCGGGAGAAGCTTAGTTACTGTCCTGGCCACTTGGAAATGGAGCCTTTTCTCTTCCTCCAGAGCAGTGACATTGGCATGCCATTGACAGGAGCTTGTGGGCTTTGGCACCTGCTAATGTTATTGCACTTCTGCCTGTCATGATGAAATAGATAGGTACCTACAAAGTGGTGTTACGTCCGTTGTATTTGCTTATTCAAATTAGATTATCAGACTGCCTGTTGTAGTTGACTGCCTGTTGTATTCTGTAGGATTAAATGCCAAATTTGAAATATTTTGGAAATGTGAGTCTGAAAATACCAAAGCAGAACTGTTTGTGTATACACTAGGAAGGGTTTTGTTTCCTTGAAAGTTCATTGTCATCTTGGTTCAAAATGCAGAAAGTAAATCGCTTTTCTACATTAGTGATTCCTTTGTGTGTCTTCTTGAAAACAGTCCATATTTGTGGTCTGTGAGCAATGAAAAATTCAGAGGAGGCCTCCTGTAATGAGATAGATCAATAAAACTTTGCAAATTTATTTCACTTTGAAGATGCGGGCCTGCTTGTCAATCTTCGTATTGGCGCTAATTTAAGAGCTTAATGCCTGGGGGGTTTCCCACCTCTTTTTTTGCAGGTGTATTGGGTGGGACCAATAATCGGGGCCGTCCTTGCCGCGGCTCTGTATGAGTACGTCTATTGCCCAGACATTGAACTCAAGCGCCGCTTCAAAGATGTCTTCGGTAAGGCGACCCAGCCTTCCAAGGGGAAGTACATCGAGGTGGAGGACAACAGGAGCCACGTAGAGACCGATGACCTGATCCTGAAGCCTGGCATAGTTCATGTCATCGACATCGACAGGGGTGAGGACAAGAAGGGAAGAGATCCATCCAGCGAGGTGTTGTCTTCCGTATGACTAGCAAGAAGCACTGAAAGCAGAGAGCAGCCTGCTAGCATGTCCTCAGATATCCTTCCACCCATTAAAGAAACAGATCTCCTCTAGACTGAGCATCTTCCACTTCTTGAAAGGTATGGCATGGGCAGCTGCATGGAGTGGTGTCACCAAACCATACACCTGCTCAGTTGGAAGATTAGGACTTTGCTATAATTAGGATTCCCCATCTATTACTCCAAATTTAGACTTGTCCCTAGTATTTTCCTTTCCTTCTTTCTGGAGCAACCCCAAAGTCAAAAAAAGAGACGAAAACATTCTCCTTTAATAAATTAGTCAATAATGAGATAAAGATAGAGATGTGTAACATTCAGATTGACAGTTAAGACATATCAGGAAATGCCTATAGACATGAAGACCTACTTATCAGATTGTTCTTCTGACACTTAATTGGCTGTTGTCAGCTCTGATTATAACATCTTACCCATTAAACATTCTCTGTGAGGTTCAGAGGCAGCACCAGCAGTATTTAAGAGTTTTATCTGCAGTCAAGCAAAGGAGTATTGTTTCTAGTCATGTACATCACAATTGCCTTGCAAACTACCTCTGATAAAATGATTCTTTAATGGGCTTTTAAAAAAAAATCCTATCAACCCATCAAATTTCACTCATGTGATTTGCCACATAAATACATTACCTTCATCCCCAAGAGTAAATATGTTGAAATGGAATGTCGAAGTGTACAGTAATAAGACTGCAAAGCAGTTGATTGTACTTCATGCTCCCTCTTGTCATTGTCTGGCTGGTGAAACATTCTCCTGGGGTTTGACTGTTGACCATTTAGTGTTAGCAGACTCTCAAGGTCATGCAAAGAATATAAAGGCTTTCCTGTTACTTAATAACTCAAATAAGAGATATCAGAAGAAAAGAAGGCATATCTGTTTTCAGTGCACTTGTTTGAATACACATTTCTGTGCTAATTTATGTAAACTAAAGATTTAAATTACTTACCTATTTTCTTACAAGATGGTTGGAGATAGAGGTTTTTTAATTTATTAGTAATGTAGAGGGGTTTTAACTTTTAACTGTATTGAGACACTGGGAAATATTTTTTTATAACAGATTATAAAAATATGACTGCTTCTGGCTTTTTGTTATAACTGATGCCTACTATTTGAACAGGATCCCTGTTTTTTCCAGTGTTCATATAGTCATAAATTACACCTCTGGCAAAAGTTTCTTTATCTGTTGCTAGAAGAAGGCTCAAGTGCTTGCAGAGCATTTTAGGGGGAAAAGGATATGAAATATGTTTGGTAAACAGTCTTTCCCCTATAGAAGTATTTTGCCAGACATAATCACCCCAGCAGAACATTTCTATAAAGCTGTTACTGACTTACTGCTTTTTTTTCTGATCAGTGGCTTTGAGTTTTACAATATGCAGCTGCAGAGCAGTCAGGAGCATGGTATTATTACTGTCATTATATCGTTTTTAGTTTAAAATTGAAAAGCTACCCCTGCCTATTTAGCAATAAGAGAGGAAAAAAGTATTAGTCCTGACTGTGGACTGTATTAGCCTTCTCTGTTCTTTGACATACCCTACATGCAATCCTTATTACAGGGAATTAGATGTTTCTAATGAGATAATAAACTGCTACAACCCTCAAATCTGTGCACTGTGATCCAAGGGCAATTCTAGTATCCCAGCTTGCATCATTGTAGAGTCCCAGCATGTCCTTTTCCACATTTTTCTTGCCTTAAACCCTGTGAGTGTGGTGCAAGTTCCCTGCACTGAGCACGAGATTCATGATTCCTTCATGCATTTGCAGTTGGACCGTGATCTCTCCCGTGCTCCAGCCAGGCACAGCATGTAGCACACAAGGGCACAGGACAGGGCTTCCTTGTGTGACCCTGGACACAAGAAAGCCTGGACTCTTGGACAGCCCCACTCCTGGCACGCGTGCGCTTCCACCAGGCATGCTCCCATCATAGACCTGTTGCTGCATCACAGCAGCGGCTGCCGGGCGGGTCTGGGGAAACAGCTGATAGCCTGTGGAGGCACAGATTGGCTGTGCCTCCACACGGTGACAGTGTCACTGCTCAAGGGCAGGGGCGTGGCTGGGGACCTGCAGTGGGCAATGTCAAATTGCAGATAAGAGCTCCTTCCCACAGCAAGGACTAAGTCTCCCAAGGAAGGGCGACACAGGTGTGGTGTTAGACCTCTGCTCACATGGATAAATACCATGATAAAGAGATTCAGTGAGAAAGATCAAAACTTTTTGGGGGGATTTTTCTAGGCATTTATTTTAGCTTTTTTTAAAATACGGTTCCAATTCTGTATTTGTTAAAGGGACACCTAGGTTAAACCTTTTGCATGGCTTAAAAAGGAAAAGAGTAATACACATAGAATTGGTGGATTTTTAAGCAAAGGTTTGTATTTTTTTTGTTTAAAGACACTCCTTAATTTGTGAATTTTGCATGGTACTGTATTATTTAAATAAGAAGCTGAGATTTGTTTTTTGCTTAAGGGTCCTTTCCACAAATATCTTCATGTGTTTTCCTCACCCAGCCTGATTCTGATACTGAGGTGAGCATAATGTGAGCATAGCAGCAGACACCTCTGTTAGGAGGATCTTTTTCCTGAAACACTGTATTAGTGAAGTGTGCAAACACTCAGAACCAGTCCCAGAACCAGCACAATTCCTCTTTCTGACAATATTGAAGATAAGATCCCAAGACTTTTGAAAAGATCAGGGAAGAAAAGGGAAGCTAAAATAGAGACCACCATAGAGTAAAGCATGATACCATGCCATTAGACATCAGACATTAGGTAAGCAATGTGTAGTAGGTCTGCTCCTGATCCCCCAGAATGAGACTCATGGAGGACTTTGTCATTGACTACAGTGGAAATGATCCTGAGCTTTTTGGGGGCCTGATGGCTTCTCTCACACACTTCACTGTGTTTTTGTTTTTTTTCTAAAATCAGAGGCTTTCAGCAATATACTTAATTTTGGAAGAAGATGCATTCAGCTTGAGGTTTATGACCCACCCTAAAGTAAATCCTTAGGAGTGGCTGTAATCACGGGTGATTCTGCCCCACCACAAGAGATCACCTTTCATGTAAGGGAATACCACTCTTCAGCATCTATCAGGACTTGATTTAGCACAGGCGTATGTGCTCCTCTAGGATGTTTTGCAGTGGTGTCTTCACTGTACAGTAGTCACATTTGGTTAAATAAAAGGCTAGCATGACCTTTTTATGAATTCAAAACACTTTTGCTGTAGTATTTTTTTAAAATATGTACTTTGATACTGTTTGAGTGAGATTTGTGTTCTAAAGCTCTTCAACTCTATATTGCACCTCATAACATACTTGATGTCCTCTTAAAACATTTACTGGTTTTGGTGGGAAATGTTTTTTGTTTATGATGGTGGATGGATATCACAGGAACTCTGCCAGGTCTGTCATCATCTTGGGGCCCCAGAAAATTGGATGAGTCTCACTCCTCCATGATGGCATGGTTGTTTTCAATGCTGTATTTGCACTTTAACAATCACATTCATAATATTAAATCACTGAGTTTCAGAAAAGAAAGCATGGAAGCTAAGGGTGATTCCACTGAAGCACACAAATACCTTTTAGATTGTGTGTACTCTGAGGAGTTCATCACCCAAATTCTAACTATTCTCAGGAAAAAAAATAAAAAGAAACCCTGCAACATTCAAGTTGTCATCATAAGCCTTCTGGTGAAGTGATCCACCTTTCAGTGGAAGTAGGAGTGAGATTCATCTCATGCAGTGTTTAGGCTTGTCACATGTACTTGCATATCAGCTTTTCAAAATGGGCTTTATTTCTGATTATTAGTAATTGCCACAGTGTGTGCTTAGAAAGCCAAATGGCCATCTACCCGTCTAGTGCTTGTGGCAGAGCAGTTGCTGCTGTACTCTGAAACATATTCTCTGCCGTCTGGGTAACACATTCAGGATATTATACACCATCCAATATTTTTAATCTAATTAAAATATGTGAGAATTTACATTGTGAGTCTTTCTTTTCAAGGTGAGAGGTGAAAACACCGTGCACAATTTTTTGTATCTTAATTCAGCCTGTATGTATCTGAGTTTCTCAAGGACTTTCTAAATAGACAGTATGTAAATATAGACTGAAGTATTTGCTACCCACTTACATGATCTAAGTCATCCTGTTGCAGTCTGAAATTTAGGACAAATGAGGTAAAGCAAACTGTGTACATGGATTTTTCCACAAGACTGTTTATTGTTTAAATGCTTAGTCATCATGATATCAGAACTAATGTAATAGGACTTAAAATTTCCGTATGTAATATTTGGAATAATCTACTGAAAAATACACTATAAAATAATACATGATTATCTGGTTCCCACATGTATTTTACTGTATCTCACACTACTGTTGCAAATAAACGTGTCAAAAAAAAAAAAGCATCTTGTGATCATTGGAAACATTTAATAATCCTAAACCTCAGGACTGAAATATAACGAAAAGCCCCAAATCCAACCAATAGAACACATCTAAGAGGAGTCTAGAAGTGTGTGCAACAGAGAATGAATTATTTACTGTGGAAAAATATTAATCAGAGAAGAGAGCTGCTTCTGCAAGAGATTTAATATCTTTAAGGAAATGAGATAAACCAACAAAAGCAAAAATTGTACTGGTGTGCTGTCATGGTTTAAGCCCAACTAGCAACTAAGTACCAGTCACTTGCATCTCCCCCACTCCTAGCCCAATGGAATGGGGAGGATAATCAAAACTAAAACTTGTAGGTTGAGGTAAGAGCAGTTTAATAAAAAAAACCCCAAAACATCAGAGTGTTATCAACATTATTCTCATATGAAATCCAAAAACACAGCACTGTGCCAGCTACTGAGAAGAAATTAACTCTATCCCAGCTGAAACCAGGTCATATATGTACATCACTGATTTCTCCAGATGGTTTAAAAACTCATAGGACTTAGTGTAGAGCTAAGGTTTTGAAAAGTGATGGAAATTATACTGGCACTTCAGACGCCTTTCACTAAAACAGCTTGTGAGACCAAGCTCCCATGAGGAACTTAAGCAATGGCAAACAGATCCTGTGGCATTTGCATTTCTAGTTGTCCAGCTTTTTGCTTGGAATGCAAAGTTTAGCTCTTGTGACATTAATGGAGGTAAATTAGGATCCTGAAAATGACTAATACGAAAACACATCACCTGGGAGAGCATCTAATCAGTAGTAAGGGCTTGTACCTGAAATTCACCCCTTGCAGTGCTTCAGCTCTTGCCTCCAGCTTCTTCATATCCAAGCTCCGGAGGCACCTCACAAGAGTCTTAGGGGAGTGTGTGCCTGTGTGTGTTGCATGTAACTTAATACACACATGATTTGCACCTTACTGAAACAGGTGCCCAAGGAAATTTAGGCAGAACTAGTAAAATTATTTTGGTGGCACAATCACATCAGGAAGGAGCCACTCTGACATTTTGAAACATGCACAAAAGAGGAATATAGGTGTCTGGAGAGTTACAGAGACAAACACATAGTGATGGAGCTGTCTGCAGTGTTGAGATGAAGAAGAGTCCTGGGAAGAACAGAAAAGCGACCATGTGGGCAAGGGAAATCTTTGTAGCATATCTCTTACCTAGGGGTTACTGACAGTGTGGTACCATGGGACTAAAATACAGTCCCCATTGTATGAGGATGTGGATGAGGCTTTTGGATCTCATCTGGGCCATTGAATAGAAAGGCTGAGCCATGCCAGGTAAATGATGTCCTTACTCTGGGCTTCAGTGGCGATACTGGCTTCTGTGGTGACACTGGCTTCAGCAGTGACAACTACAAACAGCAATTATGGCCCAGTCATCTGCTTAAAAAGAGAACTCAGAGAGTAGATATTTACAATATCAGCTTCCTTTTAAACCCTCATTTGGCTTTGGACTCCTTTATCTGTTGTAGATTGTAGAGTATTGCAAACGTTATACGCTGCTTTATTTATATCAGACTGATAACTGTTATCTTGGCTATTAATTTCCTTTGATCGTTCTTGCCTCATTAGAAAAACAATCCTTACAAGTACAAAAACTGTGGCATAATCTCACTAAAAAAGCTATCATAATGTTCTTTGGAAAGGCAAAAGGAGCTTGTGTTATTTGCCTCTCACCTTGCCACATGTGCTGGGGAGAGGCAGAGGCTTTCTGTGGGTGTGCCTGGCAAACAGCGTTCCCAACTGCTATTCTCCACTCATGCCCAGAGATGACCTTCCTGTGATGCTTCATCTCTACTTCCCTTTTGATATGAATCTTCACAAAAACCTCTGGAATTCATAGCAAACCTAATAGACACGTGTCTATTAAAGTGTGCACATATGTGCATTTGTGCACACGCCTGTGTGTGGAAGGTGCAGGGAGGCACAGTGTGGCATAGCCACAGTGTTTGCTTCTTCCCAGCAGTGGGCAAGATCAGTGGGTAAAACCATGGGACATGAGCTGCCATTTGAGATTGCTGCATGCCCCAATGACTTGGTCATTTATTTCCACTTATTTCTGAGCTATATGGCTTTCAGCTTGAAATGGGTTCACGGCCATCTCCTACTGCCATGGAGCCAATTGGGTTCTGCCACTCTTCCTCCCAAAGTTCTTTTGCCACAAGGATTTCTTTCCCCACATTTCAACCATTTAAAAATTGATTACCTTAGACATTTTGGAATTTTCTATCATGAGAAATATTTTACTATTATTCCATTCTACCTTAGGGTTAACTCTATTTATTCTGTGTGAATTGCTTCTCTATTTTAGAACAGCAGATCTCAGGGCATTGGAGAGTCATTAACTTTTCCTCAAAATTTCTTTTGATAGTTCCTAGTGATATCGCCACTATTCTGTTTCAGCACTTAATTATTTTCATTTGCATGGTATCTCAGTGCCTAGCTGCCTTGTGGTCCCATATTCAGACAGGAATGCATGCATATTTTGTTTTGTTTTGCCTTTCCAGATGAATGCGCTCATCAGAGCCGGAATGAGATGGTTTAGTCTCTAGATCCCCCTTTTGTGAGCTTCTTCAAGCTGCTACTGCCACTTTGGACTTGGGGCCGCTTTTTCTAGTCAGCAGCAGAGTTGCTGAGGGGGGGCATTTCATCTGCTTTGACTTGCCAGAGCTGTACAGTACATAGACTAAATCCTGCCTTCGCTTCCAGAAAAGATGAAGTAGGTTTGCACCAGTCAAACCCAGTCTCAGACAATTGCAGTAGAGTAAACAGTGTCCCAGCAAAGAAGTAATCAGTTTTGAAAAGATGGGATTTAGGCTTGTGGCCAGTCCCTGGGCTCTGATTTGCAAGAAAAACATCAATAGGAAAACTGGAACAATGGGTGATTGTCCCTGTAAGTTCTGAACATATGTGCATGAATATCCAGTAAGAAAAAGCCTAATGCTTCGTGATTAAAGATGACAGAGCAGGGACAAAATGAACTCCGGAGGTCAGGAAGATGTACATAGATGTTGGACTCTGCTGTCGTTTGCCCCCAGGTATTGCTCCAGAGAAACAGCTGCACAGCATCTTCTCAGAGCTGAGTCAGACCAGCTGTACAGGGTAGGATGCACACAAACACAAATGTTTCAGACACAAGGCTTTTTTGTTTTTCTGCCTCCTTCCACAGCTGCCCAGCATACTTCAGATTTACTGGAGGCAAACATTGCTAGGGCATGAATGCAGAAGCTTTTCTAGCCTCAAGACTAAAATGTGAGAATAAAGCTTTGTGTCCTCCAACCTTTTAGCTTTGGAAAAGCCCAACAAATGCTATGGAGAAAGCTTTAACAACAGAGGTCAAAAAGTCCATCTGGATCCCTCTGCATCCTAGTCATTCCTAGAGCTACCCTTAGAGAAGCGATCCATAGGTTAATTTATCATTGTGTAAAAAAAATACCCCTCAACTTCTTTTACCACTAGCGTTTCTGAGTTAAAATAAATATGCTTTGGTAGAGCACAGCTGAAGAGCATCTAAGGTTTATATATAGCAGCTATTGCTATTGTGTCTGAGTGGTGACGGAAAGGTCAAGACAAAATGATTTTATTATCCCCCTAGTAAGAAAAATTGTTCTGTGTGTTTGAGGGGCTTTGGGGGGAGTGGGCAGTTTGGTCTTTTTTCTTCTTATAGTGTTCTGTTTTTTTCAGATTGTCCACATTTAGCTTTATTTTTACTACAGGTTGAATCCTCAAACATTGTATGGGATTAAGTAGAGCAATTCATTTTCTTTTTTATTTTTTCCTCTGTAAAAGAGGATGCTTTAACTTTTCTGGCTGTTTGATGTGTTTGCTTTGCAGGATCTGATGGCAGAGCATCATTGCATGGTCTTCTTTTCTCTATATTTCCTGCACAGACAACTGCCCCTTCAATGAATTTGGGACCCTGTGGGGACTGCTAAGGTTTTTACAATGAAGCTCCAAGCATCTGAATTTGTGATTCAGATTTTTCATTTTCATTTCAGATTGCATTTTTCGTAACAAAATACACAGGTTCCATGAGGTCTTTCATGACGTACCAAAATTTTTCTTCTGAATCCAGCCCTCTTTAATCCATTTTCTCAACATTTTGCTAATTATTTAGAATTTATCATTAAACATACATATTAGAGACAATTGCCTAAATAAACCTTATTTTTCTTATATTCCTCTCCATTTGTCTCTCCTTTTAAATGTCTGAGGGACCAGCAGTTTTTGAGCCAACAATGTGTAAAAATTGTGTAAAGGGAGAAAATTCACATTCAGACAGTAATATATGGCAGTACTAGAGCCTTTGGTGATGGAAGGAGCCTGAAAAGTTGTCATTTTATACCCTTGCAAACACAAACTTTAGTCAATAATGACACATATCAGGTTTCAGGGTTAACTGGGAAATATATAATCCTAACAACATGAGGTGAAAACCTAGACACTAATTTCCAGTTTTGCAGTCAGAGGGTGGGAAATCCACATCAAATCCCTAAGCATTCCAGTGACCAGAAGAAAATTCTATAGCTAAAGCAGGTTTTAAATACTGAGTTCTGTAGTTCTAGGAATGGTCAAAACTATTTTTGCTATTACATTTATATATGTGTATATATAGAGTTTAATGTTTAAAATTACATACATATGCATGTATATAATGTAATATACATATATTTGTATATGTAATGTATATTACATTATATACACCCATATCTATATATAATGTAATATACATATAGTACATGTAAATAATATATACATATATTATATAACAAATGGCTAATAAGTCTTTAAGTGCTCTTGTTACCCCACAGATTTAATAGTAAACTTTAACAGAAAAGATAACACAGACACCCTGACTCCCATCTTTCTTTTCTGAACATGGGTATTTTCTCTCTTACCAGTGTTAACATTTCTCTAGCCAACATAAAGTGTTTATGCTGCAGATAAATCTGGAAAGAGGAAACCTTGTCTGCTCTCATGGTTGTTGCACAGACAGCGTTTTCCTTGTGGTTTGATTTAACATGCAGCTATGAATGCTGTCTGTAAGGAATAAATCATTACACCTGCACTGAGTAAATTTAATACATCTTGCTTTTGCTGAAACATGATGGGTTTTTCTCACTTGCTTTGTACTTTCTTGAATGCAATCCAGGTCAGGAAGTCCTGAAGATCAGCCAGTTTGTTTCCAGCCATGACTGTAGGTCTTACCAGATCCTTTCCTTCAAAATATCAACAGAATCAATACATATTCTTCTTTTCCTTTTTCTTTTTTTTTTTTTCTTTTTTTTTCTATGTATGTGGTTCCTTAGTCTGCTTGAAGCACCTCTGGTGGTGATAAGACATTGACAAAAATAACTACAGGGATATTTAAATTACTTTTTTTTACAGACCAAATTTTACTAGTGAGGTTGATGCTTAAGAGGTGTCTGTATAAGCCAGGCATGGTGAATTCTGTAGGCCAGCTATTTTTCTTCTACAGACCTACATAGGTACCTAAAGGAAGAGTAGTACCAGAAGTAAAATCCTGATGATATACATTTACATGGTGGCTGTGCCTCTCCCATCCCTCCTTAACAGCAGTAGCAGGGCTGTAAAAACCTGCTTGGTCACAAGGATGAGTTTTTAGTTGATAAGACAGAACTCCCTCCTACTTGCTCACTAGTGCCAGCTCTCCTGCCTGACAAGGCTGCAGGGGGTTATCTGTACTATTGAGCTGCCCTAGACCCACAAATTTGAGTTTGGGGTTGAAAGAGATTGTTAATGAGTACTTGGGGACACACAGCTACTGTTAAATAAGAGGGAGGTTAGGTTTGTCTTGGTTTTGTTTGTTCTCTCTGTTTGGTGAGAACAAGACAACTAGATTAGCAATAACATTAGGAAAGCTTTACAGTAACTGGTGTGTGAAATCCAAAATCCTGCCAGTTGTGCTGTAAGATTCAGAATCAAAACATTCTCTTTTTAAATCAGACAAGTTTTAAATTAAAAACATTTTGTTTGCCTTTTTTTTTTTTTTTTTAAATCTCATGTGATCATCTGATACAACTGTGAGAGCTGGAAACATCACAATCTGAGACTCCAGGGTTTGAAGAATACAGCCAGGCTGATGAAACACTTTACAAGTAGCAATGATGTTATACATTTGCATTAGTCGTTTGTTTTTAATGATGCTATGCTTCTGTAGCAGATGAAGCATGCAAAGTATCTCCACTAGGAATGACTCGGGGATTAAATGCTGTCAGGGGCTTGGGTTGGTGATGCCTCTCACCACAGTGCAGGGGAGATCAAAAAATCACTGGATGGGGCTAGATCTGTTGGAAAAAGAAGTCTTGATCTGCATAGTAGGAGGTGGCTTGGAAGCTGTCTCGGACAATGGTTAGCATAAATTGCCAGCGATGCTGCAGTAGCAGTGGTGGTGTGTTTCTGTGCAGTGTGACACTGCTAATATAAATTCAAAGGGACTGTGGGAAAATTGTGTGTGCTAAGAATAAAATTTGTATGAAAATAGATGGTGAAATAAAGAGCATGAAAGTAGATGCTTCGAAAGACATTTCACAACAAGTAATGTCTCACATTAAGAGTTTCACATTAGGAATTGTACTATATTTTAGGGCTTTTTCTTCAATTTATTATCCTGAGTAATCTCTCAGAACATTTGTTATAGCTTCTGTCAAATTCCAGTTGCAAACCAATCTCATAAGGGAAGCAGGAATTTATGTTGCTAATTAGTAAGTCGAACTTGAAGATGAGCTCAAAGTCCCAGACACAGCAATAAATTGTTCTAATCTCTGTTAAGAAATGGGATCTCCTTTTTCAGCTGCTCCTACTCAGTCAAACTAATATATGGAAACAGTGCTGTAATGTTGTGCTGGGAAGTTAAGTCAGGATTCTGCCCAGTGATAGCAAAAATAATTTTTTCAAATTACAAGATGATGTGCTTTAAATCCTCGTTACCAGAATTGAGGTTACCCCATTGGACTGTGCTCCATAAAGCAGCCAATCATCTTGGAAGAAGCAAAAGTCTTAATCTTTACGTCAGGGCTCTAGAATCAAAGTTCTACAAGTCTTTTTCTCTGTCATCGACACAGACAAAGGCTGTGGGATCTTGAGTAGAAATTGTCGATGTGCTTGTTTTCAGTGTCTGGTTTTCTCACAAGCATAGGCACAGTCTACCAGACACTTTGTTCTGGATTAACTATCTCCCGCAAAGCTTGGGAAAGAGCAAATGAGTGCTCCTCAGTGGGAAGCAACCTTGGTTAAGTAGTCTATGACAATTATTTATACCAAGCTGACAGGGTTTGCAGTGATGCATTTGAAGACCTTCCATGTGATCAGTCCTAGGAGCTTTGTTCAGGAGGTAGTAAAGGAGCAACATGCCAGTGACACCCATCAGCCTTAAGACTATTTTTTAAGTGGCTGTCTGACCATTTCCACACTTAGCTGGATAGAAAACCAACATGTGCCAACAGCATGCAATGTCTGCAAGCAGCAAGCGTTATCCAAGTGTTTTTTAGGGGACCGTGGTATAGAAAAGTGGTGTCATAATACTTGAAACTAGGCAGTTTCCTCTTCTTGACAACAACCACGCTGACAACAGTATACAGGAGCTGTGACATTTCCAGCAGAGATGTGGCCTACCAGCCTAATCAATGCATTTAGGAAGGCTGTGAGTTTTGCTCTTTGACCTAGATGTTCATCACTTTTTATTACTTGAAATTCTGTACCAGCAGATCAGATTATCGTCATTAGGCGTTACCATAGCATGATAACCCAGAGGTCAGGGCTTCACTCTGCTAGAAAGTGTGGAAGTATAACAAAGTATGATCTCTGTCACTGAAGCCTGGCACTCAAACTAGAGGGCTGTTTTCTAGAAAGGTGATAAAACAAACAGCCCTGGGGAGTGGAGGTAACTGAAATAGTGCAGAGGCAGCAGGATAACAAGGATCACAACAAAGCAGGTGTTGTCTTTTATCCTTTTGCCAAGTACCATTTAAACACAAAGGTAATTTATCCTTAATCTCTGTCATATACACTTACCCAAGTCACTTAGTAAGGGAAAAAATGTTGAGTATGCAAGGTACTCCTCTGTCAGAGAGAGATTTTTTCCCACCATTTATAATACCTTTCCACCCTAACTACAAAAGGACTTTGCTGTTCTTGTTCTGAAAGGAGTAGATTTGCCATAGCCTCTGCTTATCTCAATTTTCCTATACCCTATTTTTATTGAGCTACATAGTTTCTCTCTGTCCAGTAACTTTGTGGCCTTCAAATCTTTTGGGGTAATTTTTAATATTATTTTAACCAAAGAACACCTGCTGGTTTTGATTTACATGTTGACCCTTTCAGCCCATTGGTCACCTTTCTTAATTTTGTCTGCCCTCCTGATACTGGCAGTGTCCGAAATGTTTTAGCTAAATAAGGACTGGGTCTCATTGCAAAAATTGCTGCTGGCATGATTCCAGATTCTTATATCGTCTGAGAGATCTGCATCTCTTCACTCCAAGACAGGATGCCTTTGTACATACCTGCTCTCTTCTGCTCACTTAATGCAGTACAGTCTCCTAAGCAGTGTAGTGTGCTCCCTGGATGTAATACACTAAGCAAGAAAAATTACAGATTCATTGAAACTGTGGCCAGAAATACTAAATTTCAGTACAACAGTTCTGCAAGCTTGAAAAATTTTCCTTAAAAGCAACCCAAGACAGACTACAAGAGTGAAAGGCAGGGTGGGAGGGAGAAGCCAGCAGACAAACAGACACTTGGGAAACTTAAGAGAAAGCCTCCTTCACTTTCTTCAGTACAAATACTGTACAGCCTCAGAGGGGAAGCAAGTGCCACTTCTCATTCCTGCGAGGTTTGCTGGACTATGTGGAAACTACAGCTGCAGTGTGCCCTCTTATGGCAACACCAGTTGCTTTCTCTGTTTCACACAAAGGTGTTACAGAGGGGAGGCAGGCATTTCTTCGGTATTTTTGTTCTTCTTTTTTTATTTTCCCTGAAAAAAGATACATGAGAAGAAAGTATTAACTCTGTATGCTGTAGCATGGCTAGAAAACAGGCTTGAAGCTTCTTGTCCCAAGCAGCAAGCAGTGCCTCATCTGCCAAAAAAGATGAACTAGTGAACAAAACTAAAGAAAGGTTAATATCATCATTTGCTGATGAGACATGGCTTTCATACCAAGGTATATGTGAAGTGAAAATGGATTGTTTGTTAAAGGCACTGCATTTAATGGATAACATTTAATTAGTTGACAGAATATTTCTTCTTCTGCAGTGCTACTGCATTTCAAGTAAGAGTGTTGGGGAATACATGGAGTCCAAGGAACCAGGCTCACAAGCTGCAGACTGAGATGCAGATTGAAACACAGAGCTTTGGGTGGGAACGTGAGACAAGAAGCCATGAACTGCCAACCTGTGGGATAACAGAGGGCATGATGGTGGGTGACACCAGGCAGGACACTGGGAAACACAACAAGAGCCAGGAATTGCAGCCTGTTGGACAACAAAGGAGATGAAAACCAGTGAGCCAGCAAGGCGGATGGACACAGAGAGGGAGGCAGGAGCCAAAGGCTTGGGAGGAAGAGGAGACTTCTGGGAGACTGTGAGGTTATGAAAGCCCAAGGGTTCCTTGGGTGGGGATCCTCCTCAGAGGCACCAGCTCAGGCTGTTTCTGTGCTACTGCACCGTGAATTAATGGCTATATGGAATGAGACATCTGAGTCTTTGCCATGGGAAACCTGGGATCAAACCAGTGGGGAAATCTGGTCTGACTGTGAGTGGAATGTGTGAGGAGTCAAGTGGGGACCCCTTTGGTCACTGGAGCCTCCTTCTGTGAAGGGGCTTCAGTCCCAGCAGTGAAAGTCTCTGGCCTTGGGACTGAGACTGCCAGATAGTCATGTGAATAAGAAGTTTCCTTAACATNCACAGAGCTTTGGGTGGGAACGTGAGACAAGAAGCCATGAACTGCCAACCTGTGGGATAACAGAGGGCATGATGGTGGGTGACACCAGGCAGGACACTGGGAAACACAACAAGAGCCAGGAATTGCAGCCTGTTGGACAACAAAGGAGATGAAAACCAGTGAGCCAGCAAGGCGGATGGACACAGAGAGGGAGGCAGGAGCCAAAGGCTTGGGAGGAAGAGGAGACTTCTGGGAGACTGTGAGGTTATGAAAGCCCAAGGGTTCCTTGGGTGGGGATCCTCCTCAGAGGCACCAGCTCAGGCTGTTTCTGTGCTACTGCACCGTGAATAAATGGCTATATGGAATAAGACATCTGAGTCTTTGCCATGAGAAACCTGGGATCAAACCAGTGGGGAAATCTGGTCTGACTGTGAGTGGAATGTGTGAGGAGTCAAGTGGGGACCCCTTTGGTCACTGGAGCCTCCTTCTGTGAAGGGGCTTCAGTCCCAGCAGTGAAAGTCTCTGGCCTTGGGACTGAGACTGCCAGATAGTCATGTGAATAAGAAGTTTCCTTAACATGAGGATGACTAATGTATTGTCATTATTTTGTAAATATTCTATTACAGACCTGTTCTGAAGATTGTCTTCCCATGGCTTCTTCTGCCTCTGCTTCTAGTACCTTGTTCTCCTTTGGTGTTTTCCCCTTGTTACTTCTCAACACCACCACCAGCACAAGCACCTTGGAGTCCCCCACTGTTCCAATACAGCATCCCACAGCTCCATTCCCAGCAGGACTCTCCTACTCTGCTCACTGAAGATGCTTCCAGTCTCCTGGAATTTTCCAACCCACAAAATCATAGCTGGAATACTCTGGGACTCATACAACTCATCCTTTCACATCTCTTTTATCAGAACAGCCGCCCCAGTTTTGCTTACTTGATATTGCCCCTCTGCTCACTCAATGTTTAAAAGCACACAGAAATCCCTAAGAGCTCAAGGAAAGAGCTGCAATTAGCACTAATGCCTTTTACCGCAGCAACTTGGCACTGTCGAATAAAAAGAGGCAAGGGGCAAACTTCATCTTTCCCCAATGTACTCTGACCATATTTCCAGTTGCAAAGCTTACCCAGCCTCATGTGTGTGAGGAAAATAAATTCATTCCCCTGCCAGACTCCTGGCTTCTCCTTCAAAATAAAACCTGGCACCACATGACGGTATGTGCAATTCCTTGCCCATGACACTGCATGCTCCAAGCAAAGGCTATTCCTGGGATGACCTGATGACCTGTTGTTCTGGGGTGCGGGTCATAGTTGTGCCCTGGAGCCATGCATGCACACCCTGGTATTTCTGACTGCAGTGTATTTGTGTTTCTACTTTACCTCTGGCTCTTTGCCTTTTACATTTACTTCAGAATGCCCATCCACCTTAACATTAAAAAAAAAAAAAAAAAGAGTCTAAACACTTTTTCTGTCAATCAGGCGGCTTCTGCTGTTGCTTATTCTGCTGCAGTTAATCTTCCTAAAACCCATCCTTCATTTTAATAATATAATAATCAGGCAGTTCAAATAACTCTGAATATTTACACTGAAATCAGTGATATTTTCTATGAAAAGGTGAAGTGGTCTTTAGAAAATAGAAACCAACCTACAGGCTCACTTTGAATTGCAACTGAATCAAATCCCACTGGAATTGTGCTAAAAAGTTATGATAAATCTATCCAAAATGTGAATATCATTTTGGCCCTGCTTGCCTTAGAAATAAGAAGTGTAAGGTGATGCTCTCTAGACTTACACCACTTCTGCCCAGCCCACAGTTCAGTGACCCTTAAATGTTCCTTTTGTACTTTCTATTTGATGATTTGACAGGAATTTTGTAATTAAGTCAGTTTCTGTCACCAAGTTACAGTTTTCCATGTCAGAAGAAATGCTTTTTCTTGTAGACAAGGAGTGAGGATGTCAGAATATGGCCCTTCTTATTAACCTGCACAGAAGCAGTTGAGGGCGAACATAATTCACTGGTTGTGGGGGTTTTTTTAATTCTTTAAGCTTTGCTTTTATTGTACTGTTTAGAGCAAAGTTTGTGCTGTCAAGGAGACTGCTGGTGGGGAATCTTTAGGAGGAACAGAAGGGTTTCTGTACCTATGAGATGTTTGTTCACATCCCCCCAGCTTAATACACAGCAAAAAAACCCTGCTTCATTTAATTAGGAACACAGACCAGGAAAGGGTCTTGTAGGCTACAGATCCCAGTCCTCCACTGTCTCTCATAACAATAGAATGTCATGCTTTCTACCCAACACATCAACATTTCTTAAAGTCTTATCTTACTTAAAGATGTGATAACTAGTTTTTCTATAGCTGCTCTAATAGGAAGGTTGCTCCAGAGTTTACAGGTCTCAAAACTAGAAAACTTCTCTTAATTTCCAGCCTGAATTCATTCATGGATAGCTTACACTCACCTGTCCTTTACCAACAGACCTTGGTTTACAATGCCTCTTTCTTCTTCTGTTTCATTATACCCTGCCCATCCTTCTCAATGGAACTCCTTCATCATCCTTGAGTCCTCCCCTTGGTTGTCTTCCCCCTCACCTGGCCCCTACAGCTGCTGCCTGTGGGGGCCATCCTGCACACAGAAAGCACCCTCTCCTTCCCTGGCTCTGGACCTTTGTGAGAGCCACTGTGACCCTGGTGACAAAAGGAAGGGCCTGTGTCTCAGCCAGGGAGCTCATTGCCCTGCTCCTGTCTCTGCTGCCAGTGGCTCTGAATGAGCATTTATTGGTTTCCTTAACTGCATTTGCTTCTTAACTGCATTTGCCTGCCTTCATTCTTCCCTTCTTGTTCTAACACACATAGAAAATGAAGGTGTGAACACTCTTACTTGAGTCATTACCTTAAGGCTTCTGTTTTTCTTTCTTAGCTTCCCCTCCAGCGATCCTCAAAATAAAAGAATAAATTCTAAAAGGATAAAATAATATAGACCCATGCAAGGAACAGCAGGAACTCCCACCCAAATGAATGCCAATTGCTGCCAATTCTACTCTCTTGATTTTTGCTTTCAAGGCTGGGAAACTCTCCATATATCTGCAGGGATATAAATGAGCTGATACTGGATAACACTCAAATGAATATGTTCTATTAGAGCTGAAATACATTTTGCAGAATATATGTAGACAAAATAATGTCTATGAAAGGACTTTATCCAAAACTGAAAGCAAGCTCCTATCTCTTCTTAACAAAAACATGGCAAAAACCATCCTTTATAATGTCTAATTTAAGCAGAAGAAGTAGAGAAGATTAGGGTCAACTGGCATTTGAAAGTGTACCAACCTGGGGAGTATTCAGTGAGGGTACTTGGACATTGCGGTTGAGCTGAAGCACTGCATTGTCTCCACTTCCTCACTCATTCTCTCCACTGTCAGGTTTCCAAGGTGATCTTTGTTTGTGCCAACCCTCAGAGCATCTTTCCCTCTAGGAAACATGACAGTTATTCAGAGTCCTGTCCCAGAGAGATGATGTCTTCTATAATCAAACCTGTGTGGTGGTATGATGCCTGACAAACTTCACCAAATTTTGCAGATTTATTTTTATTTTTACTAGAAGCAGTCTCTGTGCTTTTACAACCAGTGAAGCCTGGAGCGTGCCTCTCTGTGTGTGTCCCACTTGTGTATGCTCTTTTCAAGCAAGGATCTGCTTTCCCCCAAAGACATTTTGCTGTGAAAATCATATTATAATGAATCTGTATTCATTCATGATGCTGACAATGATAATTTATCTGAAGTTACCTAAAAATTTCATTTCTTTTAGTAATGAAGTCTATGGATTTGAAGACTATGTCATCTGCAGTGACACGTCAATAAAAATGGAAATCCAAAAATTTATTTCCATAGAGAGAGAAGGAAGCAAGCAAGCAAACAAGCACACTGACTTTCAGAAATATTTTAAACCATATTTGAAAAGTTCTAGATTTCTAAATTGGCTCAATAAGAAGAAGATTTCTCATGTAAGAGAAAAATGCCCTGCTATGGTGGACATATAAATCTGATTATGCCCAAAATGAATAGTAATTGATTTTCTCAAAGTGGGGGGGAGAGATCCATAGTTTATTATGTTTAAATTCTGGAACTATCACTCTAAGTAAGTTGTCTGATTTCCAGCACCAACCAGGAATTGTATCATAACCCATCAGCTGCTGTATTTAAAACATCCCCCATTCATCAGTTCAGCAGTTAAAAGCAAGAATAGACCAAGATTTTAAGAAAGTGTGTGGCACAAAATTTCTGTGGGCAAATACAGGAGTATGGAGGCTTCACAGCATCCCATTAGCACTGCCTAGTGTAACTGCCTGCCTTGATGAGGGAGAGATGAGGCCAAGTGCAGTTCCTCTACCTCTCCTCCATCTCTTTCCTGGCTGCTCCAGCCCAGGGACACAGCTGCAAATTTTAAACAAGCCAAATCAGGTGATGAGACAACTTAACAGCAGCACTGCTGTGAACTTATTCCACTGCAAACAGCTGATCCTGATGACTGAATAGAGTTATTTAAATCTTGCCCATACATCTTTACATACAGTGCAGTGCAGGCACACAGTGAGTTTTAGGTCTGTGAAGGGGTGGATGAAGCATGTGGTGCACTGCTGGTGATGACCAGCAGCTACCCCTCTGCCAGCTGGTCCTTCACGGGTGTGGATCATGCCGTGCATTTGCTCTCCTTTGAATGCACTCCTGGGCAAGAAAAGTCATACCTCCCCACATTTCCAGATGTGCCCTGCTGCCTGCCTGACACCAAGCACATCTTTCTCAGTAGCTTTGGACAGCAAATGTCCATGGTGGAGTGCTGGTGGACACTATGGGTTTACTCTCCAGACACACTCTGGAGCAGGCACTGCATCTGTGTAACCTTTTGTAGAACCTGAATGCAGCAGAGTTTCAATTATAGGTGTTTTCCAATGGTAGAAAGGGATGAGAAAGGTATTTTCTCGGTACAAGAGCACCCATCACCCCATAGAGGACAGAATAAGGCATGCGGGATATCAGTGTTTCTGTAATCAAGCTTCTAATGGCTCTAAATCTCCATTTTAATTGCTCATGACACTGTAAGGTGGATGTTGATAATAAATTACATTAATTAAATAGTGCTAGATAGAAAGGTCTACACAAGAAGAGACTAGAAGCTAAGGCTTGAAAGGACTCATTATACATGTCACTGCTCTTCCCAACATTTTGAAATCACAAGAAAGCTTCACCTGTCTTCTGCCAGCCACGTAGTAATGTCAATTAGAGGTGCAAGTGTAGGTGGAGTTTTATGGGGTGTGAACCCCATGGGGTGGCCTGCATGAGTGGTTCTGCACTCACGTTGCCTCTCACCTGGCCTGCTCCCTAAAGCCTGGTTAAGTGGTGCTTCACGTTTCTCTTTAGTCTTGTATGGAAAGCTCAAGAGCTTGTAGGAAGGTTTCAAGGGAAATGGGGTCCCTGGGCCCACACAAGCCTGCACAACTGGAGAGGATGGAAAGCCATTTCTCCCTTCTCCTGCCATCCTGAATTATTGTCTGTGCTATCCTTTTGCTTTCTCACAGGGAACAGAGACCACCAGGAAACACATTTAAAAATCATCTGTGGCACACAGAAGGAGAAGAGAGAAAGTTGTTGGTACATTTCAGCAAGCCTCGTTAAAAACATCTCTAGGCACTACAAAGTGCATGTTATCAATATGCATATGTGATGTCTCTGAGGCAGAGTTGCCTTTAAGGTACGTATTCAGCAGGACAACGTTTTCCCATGTGAGGCAAGGAACAACAGTGAATCATATGTGTAGGAGGGAAAGGCCTTCTGGCTATGTACAGTATTTATTCCCTTTTGTGTCTTGCTTTCCCCCTCCCCTCTTTTATTAATGGCTTTTGCAATTAGTGGTAACAGGGTATTGCTAGCTGGCAGAAAGCAGTGACTTCTGCAGTTGATTCTTTGTGGGAAACTGGATTTATAGGGGAAGCAAATAATGCTTGTGTGCTGGATTTTCTCACTCCTCTGACCCCCGAGCAAGAGCCAGCCAACACACTATTTGTGTTCAGCACTTGCCTCCCCAGCTGAATGTCACATTACTTGACCTCACATAAATACACATAGAGATGTAGAAATGCAGAAGGTGAGGCCTGCAGTGCACACATTAAAAATTCCTACTGAAGATGTCAGCGGGGGGCCCAGAGAAGCTGGGTTAGACTTAGAAGAAGTCTGAAGGAAAAGTATGGCACCTTGCTCTGTCTGCAAATGCAGGTTGGGTGGGGTTTTACTTCTCACTCCACTAAGGAGGGGTTCCACCCCAGAACCTTTAGTGCTGGAAAGCATTGCAAAAAACAGATGGCAGATGCACCAGCACGAGTGATGAATCCTGCTGTATTTTGGGATGTTAGCTGAGTTCCCGGTGAGCCGATGGGACAGAACTGGATTTCAGGATCTCCCTAGGTGCCAGTGAATAATTCTCAGTGGATGTAAACAGTGACATAAAGCAGACAACACGCTGCCTATGGTATCCTGGTTTCAACAATAAATTACAGCCAAGCAAGGCAGACTACCCAGGAGGGTGTAGGTATGAGTATCCAGGAGGGTGTAGCTTTCTTACAATTCCTTCTTCCCCTTGTATTCCCTCCCTGCCTTCCCTTAGTTCAGCTACGTGTAGATTTAGAGACTCCTGCTAAACCTGAAATCTCATAATGCAATGCACTGTATAATTATGGGAGTAGAAGTGACCTAAAAAATTTTAACTCTGAGTAGAGTGAGAGAATTAAAAAAGAGAAATGGAATCGGGCATCACTGAGCTGGCAGTGCTATAATTTCCAAACACCAGTAGCAAGATATCTCTGATTGGCAAGTTCTGCTGCTTTCTCCTTTTTTTTTATTCTTGTTGGAAAAGCAGAGGGGCACTGACTAGAGGGGAAAGGGTGGAAAGAAAAATGGGCAGGCGAAGTGAGCAGGGTCAGGCTCATAGAAGAGGTTGTGAGAGGAGTTGCAAGAAGGAATCAGAGGCAACTGCTCATGGATGAGAAAAGAGCACCTGGAAAAGGACTGAAAGGTTTTGATGCACCAGTGAGCGGAAATGGTTGGCAGTTTCCTGTCAGAGAGGAAAATATGTCATTTTTTTTCCTGTGGAAAATGTCATTTTAATAACTGTCTATCAGATGATAATTCTTTGAAAATTTTCAATTTTACCTGACTATTTTAAATTTGTTTTGGAGAGGAATTGTCACGCAGTTGGAAGCTGACATTTCTGCCAGGCTCTTATCATTCACGCTTTCTACCTAGAGGCAAAGAGCATGAGATCCTTCCAATCTGGGTGCTACAGCTGGGCTGACGGGGAGGCGCTGAGCCTGGTGCTTGCTTCCAGCCATCTGCCTGGAAGCCTCACACCATGGCAATTCTCCCCCCCCAGGCAAAAGTCAGGCTGACAAGAGCCTTTCAAGACAGCAACCAGCAAATCAAATAAAGCCTTTGTTCCTTCAGATTGGAATGTTTCCCTTTTCCGCCCAAATGAGACGTAGATGTACAAACAATTTTGTGAGAAAAGTCTGACTCTACAGATGACCTTAGAGAGTACAAAGGTCCTTTGGTACCTGCTTGCCTCTGCTTCCACTAGCTAAATTTCTTGACAGATCAGTTATTTTATCCCTGAATTTCACGTGGTTTTAAGCAGGATCAGTTGCCCTAGGGAAGAAGGCTCCCCTGTACAAAATTCTGTCCCTGGGAATGCTCAGAAACAAGGAATATGCTTGACTTCCTGTCTGCTCTGCCTCCTCAGTGTGCCTATCATGGGCATTTGCTCTGCTCTTACTGTGATTGTTGTCTAGCTGACACAATTAAGCAGCCAGTAAATCTAGTACAGCCTGGCATCAGTGCTGGTATACACATCAGGCAGCAAATTGCCCTGGCTCTGTTAGGGACCATTATCCAGCCTACCTGACTCCTGCAGGGTCTGTCAGATTCTGCAGAGGGCCCCACAGACCAAGATGTATGAGTGGCTGACCCTGCAGATTACTTCCCACTGAACTACATCCTCTAAATAAAGATGATTTTGAGGAACTGGGAGAAAACTTCTTCATGACTTTTGTAAAAAACAAAAACTTGGAGATATTTTTTTTCCAGTCTATTCACAATACTATGAGGTCTGGGCAATGAACTTCAAGAAGGAGGTAGGCCAAGTGGAGACAATCCAGAGGAGAGCAACAAGAACCATCAGAGGTCTAGAAAATGGGAAAGACTAACTTGAAAAATTCTTAGTCTCCAGAAGAGACAGCTGGAAGAAGGTACTGAGGGATATGTTAAACAAGGCCTGCTGTGATGGAAATGTTAGTAATTAATAGATTTCACTTCAATCAGAAAATTCATATGTAATACAAGGAAAAGTCTGCTAATTATAAGGATAAAGAATGCATTGACAGGAGAGTTTTCTGAGTAGATATCCTGGGAGATCTTTGGGAACAAGTCAGAGAAAAATCTGTCAGAAATGGCAGTTTGGTAGGGGGAAGGACCAGATGACTTTTAATGTCCTTTCCAGCATGATGTTTGTGTGTTCAATACTCTTTGATGGAAAACCATAGTTTGGGTTTGCATGCTTTTTCTAGACACATAAATTGACCAGAAAGCAGATATGTAGAGGGAATCCAAATGTGTAGGGGAAAAAAAAGATAAATTAAAGAAAGAAAGGTAGAGGAAGTCTGGACAGCTTCAAACAAACCAAACAGACAGTCTGAACCCCTAGGAGGGCAGACTGCAGGCAGCTACTCACTGGTTATGCTAAGGACCCAGGCATATGCCTGGGAGTTGGATGGAAATTGTTATGCAGTTGAGATTGATGTATCTGGTGTTTCGGCTTTGCCTGCACTACATTTACCTGTGTTAAATAAACAAAGAAAATGCTCTAAGTATTGCTCTAAGAGTGAATAATAAGTGGAACATTTCTTCTTTTGTTAGTAGCTTGTGTCCTTGCTTATTAAGTCTCAGGCTGAGCAGCCAAAGGGAGTGTTTGAGACATAAATGCCGGAGGGGACTCCCACTGCTGAAAGCAAAGGGCAAGCAGCTTGAAACGTGCTACTTCTATTCCTGGAAGACCATGATGATCAGAAATACAAGCTCTGTGTCCTTTACTCCCTGACTTCTCTTCTTCCTACTCCTTCTCCATCCCTCTGAATAACATTCAGGAATTTCAAAACTCATTTTTAATGGCAAACAGGTGACCAACAGAGAGAAATTGTTCTTTTGTCTTTTGCTAACTAAATTAGCAGAGATCAGTTTTGGACAAACTCCTCATTTTAGTTAGTGGCAAGATAAGTGCTAAGATATACCCTGCTTTTCTCTCTCCCTGAGTCTTTGTATTCAGTTTTCAAATCACTGCACTGAGGCTTCTAGTCCTTGGAAAATCTGCAATATGAGAATATAAGAGAAATATCAAGTCCATCAAGATTCACTTGCCCTTTCAAAACCAAATCCATCTCTCATAAAATGAAAAGAATCACTTATCCAATACTCTGAAAAGTAACAACTTCTCACACCAGACCTTCATGTGTCTTTTAAGTCATTTCCTCATTAGAGCTTCCTCTGCCTTACCAAATTCCTCAGACAAAACCAAGCTTTGTTAGTCCTAGCAAGAAACATGAGTTCCTTTTCTAAGGAAACAGGAAAAGCACAGGGAAAAAACCACTACCTCGTTTTCATATGTCTGTTAAGGTTTTTATTCCTAGCACAGCTGCTGATCACAACTGCTTGCTATCACCAAGAGAGCAAGACACAGTCTTTTAATCCCTACCTGAGACTTCCCCAGAAACTCACAGGAACCAGCGCAGATATTGTAAAGTGCTCCTTTTGCAAAGCAATGACATGACAGAGAGCAGATCTAAAGTGGAATGAGCAGTGCTGTGCTTTACTTTATAACAACTCACCCCTGCAATTATTGCCAGATGTTTGCAAATGTTCTGTGAGTCTCCCCTCTAATGCTAACTGATCCTCCCAAATTTTTTTCCGTCATTCAAAGACTGAGGGTGCTGGTTAGCTACAGCTGGCAAAAAAAAAAAAAAAAGAAAGAAAAGGGGAATCATGTAGCACTTTTCCTTTTGTTATTTCTGCTGCTAGTAATAGAAATGAAACCACTTGAGTAATAGGGAAGTCCACTGTGCTACTGAGACACATGATAAGAATTTGATTTTCAAGTCTCTTATCTAAATGATACACCTCAGCCTCAGTAATGTGAGCTGCCCTTCTATTTAGTCATGTAATTGAAAAAGCTGATATTTCATTGCTAGTGTATGCCATAATTTTGCTAAGAAAGACAACCTGTCTATTTTAGATAATGCTTATTAATACACAGATTAAGTGTCTCGGATACAAATCTGATGAGCCTGTTCCCTAATATACTCATATTTGCAGACAGCAGAATGAAATGTATTGACCGCTTCATCCTTCTTTGTAACAGCTGCTGGAAGATTTACCTGCAATTACCCACTGAAAATGAAATAAAAGATTAGTAGAAAAGAGATGTCACTTTGGACTTGCGGCTCCTGTTGCTAGGGAAACCTTAGAGTTAGCATCCTGATTAGGGCACAAATTTCTGTAACCCAACTGAACCTTTGTCAGCATCAGCACTTGGCAGAGCTGCAGCTCTTGTTTGTCTGGCCAGGGACAGGGATTACCCGCTGTCATCTCCTGGTTGACTGAACAGCCCTTTCTGGTGGTGCCCCATCCAGACATCAGCTTACAAAGATACATAGGAGGGACTGTGTCACTGAATTACACAACTGCAACACCAGTGCAATTAGATGAGTAAAAGGGAAAGACTGATGGAGGAGGGAGATTAATTATGTTTAATCCCCACTACCTCTAGTATAAAACAATTCAGAGCTATACAAGCACCCAGTGCTTGCCAACGACTTCTACAGGAACACGTTTCATACAGGAAGATCAATGATGGAGAAACATCAGTCAAGGGAGAGCTTGGCAATAAAACCTGCAAAATTACTTGAAATGGTGGAGTGAGGCCAAAGAAAATGAAGAGTATTCTTATATGTTTGTGCCTGGGCCTCCAGAGAGGAAAGCCAGGTGGTTATGCTGAAAGTAATGGAGGTGGGAAGGGAAAAATAGTGTTACATCTTCCCTATGGAAGGAGGTGTTACCTCCTTACACCATCCTGAGGAGGAGACTCCTTTGCATTTATGGAGTGTCGAGGGAAAATAATTTCAGGAAATCTTGACTCTACCACTTTCCCCCATTCTGGGGAACTCTCTTTGAATATCTCAGTGCCTGCAGCTTCACTTAGGTGCATCCAGTACAGCACTCCTGACACTGCAAGACATCTAGAAACGCCATCACCTGGGTAATGACAAGGAAACAGGTTTCAGACAAGTTCAGAGACTTCAGAAGATAAGTTAATGCTTTTTATTTGTGGAGTTTGAAAGCTGCCAGGGATTAGCCTGTCAGCAGAACAGAATTAATTGCAGTCAGCACTTGGCTGGATTCAATGAAATAGATGCTGTTGTGTTTTTGTACTCTTATACTTCTGTACTTCTGCTTCAAGTCTCTTGGGGGTCTGACTCTTAAAAACACCCTAATTCTCAAAAACAAATAAGAGACATACTGTGAGCTGGTGGGTCATTCTAATTTCCAAAGCTTTTGCTAGTATAGTGCATTACCCGTCATTTCAGCCAACATAAATACTGAACTTGATCTACATGCAAATTAGAGCACAAATCTATAAAATTATCTCATATTTAAATTATCAGACTACTCTGTCTCTGCCCTTTGGAAAAGAATCACCATCCCTAAGAAATGTAAATGCTGCATGATTAGTTCATGACCAGAAATACCAAAACCAAACCACTTCATCAGTTCTTTCTTCTTTAATGTTACCTAAACACTGACTTTTAAAAATAATCTGGAATTAGTATCTTAAATATGCACAGATGTTCTTGCATTCTTCTATCCACAACTTCAGTACCAAAAATAACATTACAAGTGCCAGGACTGTAGGAGTGTTTAAAGGAAAATTACATTAAGAGCTCAGGGAATACTGCTTGTCTGTGTGCTTATGACACTTTTTTCTTACAGATTTGTGAACTTCAGCATGGAAATTTGTTGTGTTCTAATAGCTGAATGCAAGGTCTTTTTAGCTGCAGTGACTTCATTACCACTTCCAGCAGCCCACCACATCTTTCTATTGTAGATTGCACATGTTGTGTAAGGTGTGGCAAAAAGGAGGGTGAGCCTGTTCCTTAGCGATCCCAGCTGACAGCTAAATGGGTCACTAAACTGAAATTCTCCCAAAATGTCCCAGGCTGTAAACAGTGCAGTGCAGTTCAGCACTTGTGGCTATGGGAGGGCTGTGTTTCTAAAATGAGAACTTAGATATTCAGCTTTTTACTCAGGTGGGAAACTCCTTTCTGTCCTCAGTAATTCTAAGCAAACTGCCATCCAATTTCTAAATTTGATAAAAAGAATTTCTTTTAACATTTTACAACTCTGCTTAATTACGGAATATTTTCATCTCAATTTCTTTTTTCATTAGCTGCAGGGAAGAGACCTTTCTTTGGCAAATTGTGTGTGTGTGTATGTATATAAAAATATATATGTGTATATAAATTTATATTATATATGTATTTTATATATGAGTGTGTGTATGTATATAAGTGTTTGTATATATATGTGTGTGTGTATAAATATATATATATATATATATGGGGAGGGGTGTTCAGTCTCCAATAGTTCTTTGGTCAAATCATAGCCGTTTAACAGCAGAAACTTTGATAATTCTGAGCACACCAGAACCTTTTATAAAAGTACAGAATCAAAATATTCTCATTTGTAATATATTACAATATATTCTACTCATAGCCATGTATCTCTTCTATCATAAGAACTGAAGGTGCAGTAGTAACAAAATAAGTGACTCTCGTTATGTATGGAAACACAGCAAAAGGGTTGCTGTTCCAGATATAATAAGAGGATTTCCTTTGTTCTTTTTCCCATGAGTTTTTGCAATCCATTGTAAGTTCAGTGAGAAGACAGTCCAGGGCATAAAAACTCTCCTTTAACCCAAATAAGTGAACACACAGAGTTGTTTTTACTATCTCCACATCATGCAAGAGCAGCTCGGTGCTATTCACACCACCATTTGGGTGGGCTGACCCCAGCGACAGCCGAACACCCACACAGCTCCTCACTCAGTCCCCTCTTCCACTGGATCTCTTCCTTGATATTCTGCTCTGAGAAATACGCAGGCACTTTTGTTCCGAGTGTCTATCGTTCCTTGTTCCTGCCTAGTCCTCTGGTAAGGATGGATCAGCAAAAGGGCCTCTCAGATCCACAGTCAAGGTCTGCTCTGTACCCACTGCCTTGCATTGGCGCCCAACCAGAACCTGCTCACCCTCCTCTCCCAGCAGAGAAAACAGAAGGAAACCAATAACTCATGAGAGAAGATCCTCTGTTCCTCTGACAGTGCTGGACATGCTGTCCCAGAAGACATGAGGAAGCCAGGCCACTGCCTTTGAAGACACCATGGCTGAGACAGAGACCCAGCTCCCAGCTCCAGTAATCATCCCAGTAGTCAGAATGAACAAAACAGAGGTCATCAGATCCATACCAGCAGTCATAATTAAAATACAAAGAGAGGATTTGTGGCAGCATTTTTCCTTTTTGGAGTATTCAAGTACCCTTTTCTTGGCAAATATTCACCACCAAAAGGCTGGGAAATAGTGCCAATATCAGTAGCATATGTATTGCATGGATGGAGAGTATAAAAACTGTCAGTGGAAGACTGACACTAACATAAACGATTTTTAACTCCAGGCAGAGAGGAAGTTCATCATTATGTGCCTATCCATTCACAGTTCCTTATGGCATTTAGAGCTGCAATCTGAGCTGGGATAGAGCCTTACCTAGAAGGGTATCATATTAGCCGAGCTTTTTGTGATACTTCCTATCATCTACAACAATAAGCACTTATGGAATTTTTGCTCCTGGGGTGACTGCTCATATCAGCTGCTGATATCAGAGGAACATTTACTGTAAGAACAATAAGGAAATTCTGAAACAGTGATAGAGAAAGCATCTGCAAAACTAGGAAAAGGGAGAAAGAACACCACAGCAAGGCACAGAAGAGACTAAGTATCTCTAGCAAAGAAAATGTTTCAACATGTGCACCTTAGTAAGGAGTAATCAAAACAGGGGTGGGGTTCTACTAGACTGTTTTAGCAACATGTTTTCTTTTCCAGATTAAATTTATGGATTACTAGAACTCTCTAAAAAATAATGATCAGAGACAGGTGCTGTCTGAATTAAATGAACAACCATTGCACACAGAAGCAGCAACCTTGAGGAAAAACACATTTGAAAATATTCCTCACAAGCATTCATCAAACTAGATTTTTGCCGTTTTCATGTTCCTTCTGTCCAAAGGATAGCTGCTGGTAATGTCTGTCCTGGTGACGAAGGTAAAAGTGAAATTTATGCTTTACAACAGAAAGCAAAAAGACATGTTCAGACTACTTTGAGATTTTGTGGTCTTGCACCAAAGGCAAAACAAAAACTAGAAATCCTGATTTCCTTGAAATCGATGGCAAAAATCCATTTCATTCAGTTATTTTAAGATTTTATACCAGAGGGGCATAAAAAAACCTGAGGATACAAAGTATATGTACCAGTAGCCACCACACCACGACAATCCTACATTTACTATATGGGCTGAAATATAGGTGGGTGACGCTGGTCAGATCCTGCTGTGGCTGATCTAATTAGTTCAGGGCTAGTACACAAGTTCAAGCATAAGCATAACCTAAGACACACACAGCAACAATTAATATGCATTAAATAAACTTTTCCAGGTATGGACATTTGCTGTGCAAAGACTATTCTGAAAAGAAAGCGAAGAGTGAACTTCAGTTCTGCTTGTCCATGGGAAGACTCTTTCCTTAAAATCTGCTCTTTTTCTACTAAAGTCAATCTTTCCAAAGTGGAATTTGAAGCTGAACATCTGTGAAATGAATATTTTCAGTACATGCTAATTCAGAATGTGCTGCAGGCAAAAAAGGTGCAGCAGCTGTGAGCACCACAGGTTCTGGTTGGGAGCCAGGACAAGGCAGTAAGTACACAGCAGACCTTGATTGCTGTGTACACTCTGAGATCTGAGAGGACCTCTGCTGAACAGTCCTTACTGAAATGACAGCTAGGAACACAGCAGGAAGGCCACTCAAAGCGAAAGTCACTGCAAGTTTTGTGGAAAATATCAGGGAAGAGATAAAATTAAAGAATCAGAACTAGAAAGTCTAAGAAAGCTCATGATGACTAATCCAACAAGTTGAAAGAGGTACTGGAAAAAACTAAGCTTAGGAAACTTCCACAGAAGCCAAGAATAAGCTTTGACCAGTAGAAGTATTGATTTTCTACTCAGCAAAGAGGCTGCACCTGGAAAAAATATTTGGACCTGGGTTCCCTGTATATGTGTAGAGGTATAAATAGATATAGATTAGATTAGATATAGATATAGATATAGATATAGATATAGATATAGATATAGATATAGATATAGATATATGTGTGCATGTTTATGTGTGTGTGCATGTGAATGTGTATATACATAAATACAAGGGACAAAGAAAAATATTGATAAAATTATTCTAGTGTCAAAAGTGCTCAATAATTATCAAACACTTGACTGTATTAAACAGGCAGCAACAGGACACATCTTATTTTGGGGATTCAATGGGTTAGATGTCCTCTGTGAGTTAAAAGTTACGGAATGTGTTACACATAATACTCAGTAGCACTCTTTGAATAGATTATATCAGATAAAAATCAGATAAAGGGTAGACAAAATGAAATGCTATATTAATTTCCGTATGGATCTAGCTAACTATAAGTCTGAGCAGAATTATATGAGAGGAGAGGACTGGGGAAAGAAAGGGCTGGAAACTGAAGAGAAGGAAAAGGGGACAGCAAGGAGGTACGTGCTGACGATGAACAGGGCCAGCCGAACTCAACAAGAGGGAGAAAGCAGCCAAGAAGTAGTGGCAGAGAGGTAAGAACAAGTCTGACATGATTAAATCTGAGGCAGGAGCTGGTCTTGCCACTGCAGCAGGAAGCAAGGTGGCACAGGTCACCACTATCCTGGAGAGCTGGAAAGACACTTGATCACATCCAGTGCAAGCATGAGCAGGGTGTCCTGCAGAGCCTGTCTCAGCACACAATAAAACGGGGCAAATATACTCAAGTCCTGCTTATTAGGGTTGCCTGGCTCCTGGAGTCTGCCCAGGGCAGAATATTCTTGTGAATACAAGAAACCGCAAATGGTAAATATCTAGTGAATTAAAATCTTCCTGGAAAGGTGAGAATGAAGAGTATGAGCCAGGGCTCTCTTCTCCTCTCCAGCAGGACAATATCAACTTTCACCTTCATTTGCTCTCAGTCTGGGTAGGATTCCTGAACATGGGAACTAAAGAAGCACACTTTAGTAGTTTCAAGTTCTTTTGGCCTTGTTCTTGA
The DNA here is from genome assembly GCA_013400735.1 of Pomatostomus ruficeps. Classification (NCBI taxonomy): domain Eukaryota; kingdom Metazoa; phylum Chordata; class Aves; order Passeriformes; family Timaliidae; genus Pomatostomus; species Pomatostomus ruficeps. Next base: position 65,956 of record VYZT01012457.1, read on the forward strand.
TTCCTTGGGTGTGGAGGAAGCTGACAAAAATGGCCTGAGATCCTATGACGTGACCATGATACCATCTCTTCTGTGCTTGTTCCTGAAGCTGTGGCCTCCTCTCTCATCTCAGGATTACCTGTGACGACCATCCACTCTTGCAGGGAGCCAGGTGTGCAGGACCTCTCCTTTCTGCTGTACTCCTGGGAAGATCCTGGTGCGGAGACCGCTATTCTGCTGCTAACCCTGCTGACAGTGGCCACTCACCTTCACTACATTTGAGAGGATTTAACCACAGGAGTTAATGTGAGAATAAAGAGACACTGTAACAGAGGTGCCAAACACAATACTCTTCTTGTGGGCTAAAAAGCACCAGCTGCAGAGGAGGCATGATGGGGGTCTGACCCTTCAACAACTACATGCACACATCAAATATTTGCATTCCCTCTCTGTCTTGTCATTTTTAGGCCACATCCACTAATTAGTTTAGGGTGCTACTTTCTTACAATAAGTAGTGACAGGACTAACAGAGGGGAGAAGGGAGAGCACGTTTTCTTGACCAAGTTAAAATCAGTCCTACGCAATCCTGAGTAAAAGGGATGAATATGCATGTGCTGGTTTGAATATGTGGTTTGACAGCTGTTTGCCTACATGCATTTAACACCCACAGAAGGCCTAAGGCAGGAGCCATAGACTTTCTTCCACTTGCTTTTTGCAGAGATCTTACAGAAGCCCCAGAGGAGTTAAATTACTGGCATTATGATGCTATGAATGACTGATACAAGTGCATTACTCTCCAAAGCATTGGTTGGCTTATGTAAGCAAAAGTGCAGCTAGTGCCTAATGGCTGGGATATAATTCTGCTGGACTCCCAGCTATGGCCTTTAGCAGCTCAGGAAAGCTGACTTGTGTTTATTATGCAGTCATTTTCTTTTCTTCTGTACCTCAAAGAGTGATATAAGCTGAATCTTGGGGTTAACTGTGGTATTTCAGTACCTATATGCAGATGCAGATAACTGACAAATTAGGGAAGAAAATTCTGATTCTTCTACCTTCTGCCACAGCTGTTTAAGCTACGTGAAAAAGGAGTTTAATTTGGATTTGGCTAGTCAAAAATAGTAGTGTACATCATTTGTAAGCTGAAACATCAACTTTCAACTCCTTGACAGAAGAAAACATTTTATGTCTTGGATGAGGAGGGCTGGGAACAGAAGAAAAGCGAAAGGGGACAGTGTAGAGACAGAAGAAAAGATAAGGGGAACTCTGACCTTAGTGAAACCATTTAGTGAACAGTTTATATGTATATATGGTTTATATATAATAAGTAGTAACTTGGATAAAATCTTGATTCTCTTGAAATTAAGGGTTAAAAAAACTTCCATATGAAATTAAGAGAAAGTAAGTATGAAATCCCATTTGTATACACCATTTCGATAGGGGCTACAGTAAATTTTTTAATTCTAATGCCATAATGGACACATGCCTGGGTCAAAAGAAAGCACATCTTCATAGAAATTTCAAGGAACCTTTGTCCAAGGTATGCCTCTCACAGGAATCCTTGTGTCCCCTCCACCAGCCTCCTTAGGACATAGCTTCTATCTGCATGCCTTTGTGAGAAGGATCTGTTCATTTATAGCTCTGGGGCTCATTTGGAGGGCTGATAATTATTGACACTATCATGTTTCTGTCTCACTGGCTTATCCTGCCTCCCTTTAAAATGTCTGAGTGTAGATGGACTCTGATTGTGTGAGGCTATCTTGATAGGAGTGTTTCCTAATAGACATCTGATATCATGATGATTTGAAGTCCAATATCAGTGATGGTGCCCTTTTCTTCTGACAGCAAAGAGGTTTCCTTTTGTTAAGTAGCAAACTAATGAGCATGCTGAGAAAAGAGAAATAGAGAAGACAAAATGTGCTTATTTGGTTGTTGCATGCTGAGACCCACAGAAAAAGAAATGTAACGCATGAAAAATTTGTGAAGTAATAGAGGAAAACTCCTGATGAATGGCTGTTAGAAGAGTTTGGGGGAAGCACATAACTGAAGAAGGAGATGGAGGGAAAAGCAGATGATGCAGCACCACAGACCATGGGGAATTCTGAGTTCTGCCATAGCATGGAGAATCAGCAGACCCTAAAGCCCGCTGGAGGTACGGGTTGATTGAAATGGGGGCAGGGGCTGATTTTGAATCTGCTGATTGAAAAAAATATTGTCTTTGCATCAGTATTCTGGAGGAGATTTCAAAAGCATTCCAGAAACTCCTACAACAATGAGATGTTCCTAATCGGTAAATAAAAAAAAATTCCTCTGCCATTGGGGAAAAAATTACATTTTACCATACTCTTAATGGCATGTTACAGATTGGAACAAAGCCCCTGTTACCTGAATTCCTAGATGCTACACTTTCTAATGGAACAGTTGGTTTAGAAACTACAGATTAAATCACTTTCAAAAAAACCTTTCTCATTGCAAAAGTTTTAAATGCTGCACTGTTACATTAGACTCCATCAGACAATTTGAATAAGGACTTTTCTTCCTCCCACCTGCTCAATAAAATACCAATGTAGTCTCATAATCAATTGCAGTATTTAAAGTAAATCACTTGGTACTGTATACTCCAATACATATTTTGCCTGTTTTTTTTACTTTCGTAGTGAAATGAAATTGTGTTTGCATGCTGTTAAGGTTGGTTTGGTTTCTTTAATTTAAATTAAATCTTTTCAACTCCTGCCATTCCAATGTGCCAACTTTTAACCCAGGAGGATGGTGAAACATCTGCAGAAACTCAAATATTAGCCAGACTGATCCCCTCTGTACAAGGCAAACGAGCATTCTGTAACTACAAACCCTGCATGTTGATTTCCAGCTTCAGACTCCTCTCTTCTTTGCACTGGAAATAACTTTAAGAAAATTTCACTTATCTGTGCACAATCACAGGCTTTGCCCTGGGGCCTGCAGAAGGCCTGCAGAAGGGATCAGTCTCTTCCAAGGTCTTTGTTGACATCCTGCAGTCAGCATCCCTTTCCTCTTCCCATAGGTCTCTCACAGAGCATCACAAGTGGAAATCATGCCCAGAAATCCTCTGTTATGCACCTGCTTTCCATTCTGCCTTTTTCGTCACAGACAGTTGGAGACCAGGGTATTCTTTGACTGAACTGCTCTATATACTTGTTTTATATGTTCAAATCCAGGTTCCTGACTGTTCTCAGGCACTTCTCAGATAATCTTTAAACTCCCTGTAAATACTAAATTGTATGATCCCCGTTACAACTGCCCCTCTCTTTTATGTGTATAGGGAAGGCAGTTTCTACTTCTAAGATGCTGCAAAGACTAAGATATACTTGCAATATTGTCACCTTTAGCTAGTAAAACATTTGGAGTAATTAAGTAGCAATAATGTAACAGATTAGGAGCAAATGACTCTATTACATGCAGCTATGACGCTTGAATCTTGACTTGATTTTTGCTAAATTCTGTATTTTGGGAGCATAAAATGAAATGTCAGCCTGCTGTTTGCAAAGTCTTGGTGAGTGGGTGTTATTATCATTATTGTCTCTATTGCTCTTACCTTCTATGTCTTCTACACCTTCTGCACCATGTATATCTGTAATATGGGTATTTTTTATAACCCACTAAAGCTATGAAACTTCGCACATAGAGTTGTGGCACTATGCTGTAAACAAGCATTTCATTTACACAGAGGTCTCCTTTCTACTTTTTTTTTAATAAAGGGCCTTAGGGAGTAGCTCTGGTGTTCATTTTGCAAGACATGCTCCCCCGAGGTCCATCAGGCAGAGTGCAGGACGCAGGGAACTCTGCCCATGGCAAAACGCCGCAGCTTCAGAAACAGCTGCCGAGCTCCACAACACGTTTCCAGACGCTCCTGCCCAGCAGCTCCCCAGTCTCTCCCATTTGGGATGAGGGGCAACAAATGGAGCGTGCAGAATAGAGAAGCTGGATGCTGTGCATCTGATCTCCAGATGGAACCTTCCAGCCTGCTTCCTGGAAACACTTTTAGGAAGCTAGGGGTTGAAAGAAGTGAGGAAGTATCTGTACTAAGGCTTAGGGATAGGAGAATAAAATAGAATAGAACAGAACAGAATACAATATTTCAGTTTGAAGGGACCTATAATGATTGTCTAGTCCAACTGACTGACCACTTCAGGGGTGTCCAAAAGTTAAATTGTTGAGGGCATTGTCCAAACACCTTTTAACTATTAACAGTCCTAGGGCATCAATCACCTACCTAGGACATCTGTTCCAGTGTTTGACCATCCCCTTGGTAAAGAAAGGCTTCTTGATGTCCAGTCTGAATCTCCCATAGCACAGCTTTGACCATTCCCATGTGTCCTGTCACTGGAGAGGAGACCAGCACCAGCCTCTCCACTTTCCCTCCTCAGGAAGCTGTAGGGAGCAATGAGCTTGCCCCCAGCCTTCTTTGCTGCAAACTAGACAAATCCAGAGTCCTCAGCCATTCCCCCTAGGACATGTCTTCCAGCCTTTTCACCTGCTTTGTTGCTCTCCTCTGCACAGAATTTGATGAGGCATGGAGACAAAGTTATTTTAGTGGCAGTGCTATTTCTCCTTCTTCTGACACTGATCTTTGATCAATGGTAGAAGAAAGCAGCTCTCCATGTGCTTATTTGATGTTGGCTTCTTCCTGAAGCTTTGCTGTGTACTTTGAAAAAGTCACATCTTTGCAGCAAAGGCAGAGATGAAGATGCTGCAGCCTGCAGCAACCAGTGCCTCATTTCCTGAGTCAGTTTCTCTTTGGCTGCCACTAGATTTCTGCCTGAGAAGCCCTGAGGTCCAGCATTATTAGTGGTATCATTAGTAAAGGGTGGCACTGACTTGGTGGAGTGCAAAAGGATATTTTTATATCCTGAATTATGGTGCAACATGAACCAAAGAATCATAGAATCATAGATGGAAGGGACATTTAAAGGTCATCCAGTTCAGCTCCCCTGCAATAAGCAGGAACATCTTAAAATAGATAGGTTACTCAGACCCCTGAGCATTCAAGCCTGGCCTTGAATGTTTCCAGGGACAGAACATCTACCACCTCTCCGAGCAAGGTGTCCCAGTGTTTTACCATCCTCATTGTAAAAAATTCCTTCCCTATACTTATTCTGAATAAAACAGTGACTGATAGATTGAGCACACTATATGTTAACTGCAAGCAAAACAATTGCTATCATGTTCAGTCTCCATTTTAATACTTGTGCTCTGAAATATTCACACAAACATATGCCTCTGTCCTACTGCACTGCTCCATGAAGGAGAATGGAAGCTGGGATAAAGATATCATTTCCCTCACAGAAATATGTACTTTTTCAACAGCTCCATAGAATCTGGACTTTGATTAGCTGGTAATAAGATGTTAGAAAGCTGAGAGGTCTGCTAATGGGATATCAATACTGCAAATCTTGCAGGTTGAAAACTCAAGATATCCATGCAAAGGATTCAGTGGGATTATTCTACTTTCTTCTGAAACCTCACCTGGTCACCCAGATTACTATTATTTTAAAACTCCCACATTATCCTTTCCTGAGAAGGAAAACATTCAGTAAAATCCACTGGAGACATGGACTGTTTTCACTGTTTGGAGACTGCCCCCTAACACTTTTAGAATCAAGCACTTTCATATTACCTCTGTGTCCACTCCTACAAAACTCCATCTTCCCTGCTATCTTTCTGCTAGCAAGAAAGGCTGTGATAAGGCATGGGGCACATCTTCCTTTTCATTTTTACCACTGCTGGCCCCCAGGAGCTGGAGGGGAATAGGTAGGACCTTCCACTTTGACATTACATCATCCTTCTACCTTCTGTAATGCTAAAAGTGGTGGTAGGATTTTGAGCATCAGTCTCTTGACTGATGGTGACTGATGGCAGCACCTAATGGCTCAAGCATTGTCTCAAAGAAGATTTTGGTCTGAAATCTTCAGACATGAGGAGTTTGTTTGCACTTTGAGATGAAATATAATTTCCCCGAAGCCACAATTGCGAAAGCATTCTGTTTGACAACCTTGGTGAACAGAGAGGCTTTACAGCTGGGTGAGCAGTTTGAATGCATCACCTCTTGCAGGCAGTCCCTGATGGCCTCCATGGAATGACTCAAGATCATGTTGATAGTAAGCACCTGAAAACTGAGAGATGTGAACAGCAAAAGAAGAATGAAGTTGAACAACACAGCTGTGAAACAGTGTGGTGTAGCCAGTGATTGTAGGCTCTCCTGGGAAGAGAGGTGCTACACAGAGGTCATTGGTTGTGTATGTGGCTGATGACAACCTCTGTTTGGTGTGCCTACTCAGCAGGTGAGCCCACAGACCAGCTACGTGCCTACACAGATACAAATACAAAAACTAAACGCTGATAGCAAATTTAGTCATGTATTTTGGGAAGGAGTCTGAATAACAGACTCTAACACTTTGTACCAAAGTGGACTTTCTGCTTTTGTCTTTCAAGTGTTGCTAAATGAAAGATTTGCATACACTTGTGAGGCTTTCACCATTTCTCTGGACCTAAGACATTATGCAAAGAAATGTTGTTAATTCTATGCCTAGAATTCTTTTGGGGAAAAAGGCAGATTTCTTCCTTGATTTCTTTCAGTAACACAGGCACTATGTATGTTCTGAAGCTGTTCCTAGAGAACATTACTGTTCTGGAGAGGCAGCCGTTCCTGTCTGCTGTTTGCATTTGTCTCTCTTCAAGGGGAGGCAAAATTAAGAATTTAAAACAAAACATGAAACAGCTTGGGAGCTTCTGGTGCCTGTCACCACTAGACTGAAAGTGTAGGTCCTCTTGAAAATTGCCCTGAATACTCAGCACTGGCTGTTTATTGTAAGTGAGGATCAGTGTGGTTTGGCACATAATTAATCTCCTGATTAATTATCTCCTTTACCTCCTATTTACCTGCAGATCACCTCTCTCCCCTGCTATCTGATTTTTGGCTCTATCCTGTTAAATCCACACACCTAGTTAAAGCATTTATGATTGTTTTCTGTGGATAAATGTTTCCAATCAGAAATGGGTAGTAAGCCCTTCTTTGTATTTACTCAGGTTAGGTTTGCATATGTGAATGCCTGGCTTCCTTGGGCTTATTCTGCATTTTTTTGCTCAGTCCAGAGCAGTTTGGCACTCCGACACAGAAGGGTGACGCATTTGCTTCTACTGCCTTGCTTTACATAAGCATGTGGGCTTAGGTGTAGTTATTTGACAAGGGATTTCTCACTGGCAGTGAGTTACTGTGATATTAGTGTCTGTAATTACCAGTGGGATACAGGACTTCATCTAAACATGCCTATTCAAGCAGATTCAAGACTCCTGTTAGACTGTTGTCAAGTTGCCTGATGTTTGGGTTGTTTGGATTTTTTAATTTGAACGAAATATTTGCCATGCCAAAATAATCTGGGGGTGCCTGACCCCAAATGGCTGCTGCCCTCCTTTGAAACCCCTTTTCCCAGCTGCCAAGTTGCCCCAGGACAGGGGCAAGGCTCTTTTCAACCACAGAATGGAGTGGCTCAAAATGACCAGAAACTGTGCAAAGAGGAGATTAGACCAATTTAAACTAATTCTGTGTTTTAGACGTAGCCACAGAACAAAGCCAGAGTTCAAACTGGTCACAGAAATCACCTGCATGTGGAGGTTATAGCCTGTATGCAGCTTTTGCAATATTTTCCAGAGCAAAGAGATGAGGGAGCACAGCAGATGGGTTTTGCACGGAAGTCATCCTTTACAAAGTGCAGAAGTTCATGAGTGCTGGATTAACAGGGACAAACCTGTATTGCATCAAGTTATCAGATTTGTCTCTCAGTGCTCAGCTCCTTGCCTGGCTACAGCTTCTGTAAATTACCTGGGAGATTTGAAGGCATTAGTGCCTTTTTCTGTTGTGCCTGTAACAACATTAAAGCTGAAATTATTTTCTTATAGGTTTAAAAATAATGTTGTAAGTACCTGCTTCAAATCTGGCTGAAGTTAATGGGCACTGGCTTAAGTGAGTTCCAGTCAAGGTCTGGGGATTTCAAAAAGTTGTTCAGAATTGCCTGCATTTATTACGTTATTACGTGGTTGTCTGAGCTATAGTGGGTGCGGGGCCCCAGACAGGACAGTTTTCAGCTGCTAGCAGAGCTGCTCCCTGGACAGGGAAGCAGTGCTCAGAAACCAGTCTGAGTTTTGACACCACCAGACAGCTCAACTCTCCCAGCACAAGGTGTGAACTCCACAATCACAGCACATCATAGGGCAGCAGCGAAGACCCCGGCCCCATCCCCCTTTTTCCCTTTGGCCCTCAGAGAGGGTTGGTGAGCAGTCAGGTGGCATTAACCTCTCCCAAGTTCTGGGCTGCCCTCAGGGCCTTCTCACTCTGCTCCAGCTATCAGTTGTATCCATGCCTGTCTGCAGTCTCATCTCAGGAGCTGCAACAGGTGCCTCAAACATCATCCCGCTCACCCTTGGTCTCCTCTGCAGCCAGCAGGATTGAGATGAACACTTTCTAGGAGCAGGAGTGTTATGGTCTGGTGCCTTCCAAGAAGTTATCACTTTGCTAGAGTATCCCAGCAGAGAATCAGCTCTCTCCTGGGCTGGTTTCCAGACACACATACAGCACTGATAGTGTCTCTGCCTCAGGAAATTCACTGTCAAGAATTTATAGCAGGGCTACTTAATACATTTTTACTGTTTTCTGCTAAGTAATTTTATGATTAGGGAGGGAGCATGGTGTTTTCTTCTTCTTTGTCAGGCTAGTCTTTCACACAAAACCACCCTCAGATAGGAAAGCCTCATCCTCTGCCTGGGACACAGAAAGAATAACTGAGAAAGCAAGTGATTTGAGGGAATACGGGGAGATCTGGAAGCATTTACACTGAGTTAGGTATATAAGCCAAAAGATGCAGAAGTTACCAGAACCAAAGCTCATAGGATTTTATGGTAGTTCTCTGACAAAACTCCATCCCTTCTGGAGCCTGTTCAATTTGCGAAAGGTGAAGGAGCATGTAGGAATTGTGACGATTGGTTTTGCACAGCTTAGTGCTTGTGGTGGTCTCTGCTCATCTCCACTTGCTGTCAGTCTGAGAAGCGCCTTAATGTGTCAGGTTCTGCCTGCAAATTTCTAACTTAAAAATTCCACATACAAGCTTCCTAACGTTGCACTCCTAGTGTTTTTCAGCCAGCCATTCTCCCAAGCCTGGGGGTTGCTGACAACACCTTTACTTCAAAACTTAATCCTAATACCTACACGTCTCTCCAGTTCCTCTATTCCTGGATATGCTGAAGTGACTTTTGTGCTGTTATTTTTGGAAATGTGGGATAAGGAAAAAATACCTTGAACATTAAAGCTGAAGTTGACCCTCTGAGACTGACTGCTTGTCATATTCTCCTTCAGAGATGTACTCTCCTAACATAAACATGCTCAGGAGAAGGGAGGGACCAACAAATCCAACTGCAAAACCTCATATTCCTGTTTGGTAGGAGAAAATCGTTCCTGCCAGAATATGAAGCAATTCGTGTATTCCTGCCAAAACAATTGCTTGATGTGCTCTCTCTAATAGTTTATAATGAACCACAAACAAGCTTTTAAAGTAAAGGATAAGGCCTCACATGCTTATAATGTTCATAGGCTGCACATCCAGAGAACTGAACAAAGAGTCAAAGAATAGCACAGCTAAAGGGGGACAGAGTGTGCTTTTCAGCACTTTACTAATTAAAACATTGGCTCTCTGAATTACAATGTTTTCACTTTTTTTGTTGTTTAAACACTCAGATTTCATAAAGACATTCCTCCAATCAGTGTGTTGGAAGAAAAGCCTGATCCTGAAAGAGATGCACATAGATGCTTCCCTTCTTCCATGAGATCACTGAAGATTTATGCAGGAAAAAGTCACAGCCAGGCCCTTTGTTAGAAACAACGCAAGTCCTACCATGATGTAGACTGTGTATATTGTGTTATAGAATGTTTGACCTATGGCAGTATCTGTTACATACACTTGGCACCTACTTCAAACCTGCTGAAATCAGGGTGCATCTCCCTATTGGCTTGGGTGGCCTTCACTTTCTGTCCTCCCTTTTATTTAATATCGTCTTTAAAGTTTTTTAAATGAGACTGTTTCTTCATGTAATAAACCAGTCTTGAAAAGAAGATTACTGGATACTCAAAGCACTTATCTAATGCTTTCCATCCACATATCTCAATCACTTGTGGGTTTTATACCCATTTTTGATCATTGGGATGGGAGAAGCACACAATGTCCAGATGACTCACCCAAGGTCAGAGCAAGACAATGCCGTAGAAAGAAATTCAAGTATCCCTAATTTCCCAGGTTGTATCCACAGAAGACTGTTTCGTTTTACATGAAAGGGACAAAAAAAGCTTTTATTCATTCATGGGAATGAAGGAAACAAGTATCCTTGAAGATGAAAATAAATTGTTAGTCCAAACTTCACAGAAAGTTTTTATGCTGTATGATTTGCAATATCCAGCAAAGTTCAACAGCTGCAGCATTAAATAATAGACAGAAATTAAAAGTTATAAGCAAAGGGAGAAAAATACTTTTTTAATAAAATGTGGGGGGAAAGGAGGAATCGGTGTGGCAGAAAGCTGCAGGCAAAAGCATTGCAAGGGACTGGAAGCATGAAGCTCCTTGCACCAAGATGGGAGTTTATATTAATCTACAGCAACCAGTTACTCAAGTTGAAAGGTATACTGTGCAAACACATATATACAGAGGGAGCAGCGTGTTAAAATATAGCCTAGGTTGAGTTTGAGACAGCTCCCTATTGCTTTAGTTCACACAAATAGTTCCAGTGGAGTTGTTGATGCTATCTGTGAGACTAAAAAGAGAAAAAAGTCTCTGGGGCCCAGACCAAGATTTTAACTTGGTCAAATGCTTAACAGCTGGAACATATTTTCAAATGTCATTTTTTTCTGGCTTCTATTTCCAAGGGCATTCTCAGCAAAAGTCTATGTTGTTTCTTTCCCTATTTTAAAAATTTCAGGCCTCAGCAAAAGCAACAAAGTAACAAAAGAGAATAGAAACTTCTGGGGAATAAAAGCCTTTTGTCGTTGATGCACAAGCTGAGACCCAGAGTAGTCTACCTTCCTGAGCCAGGAGCCCTATTTGTCCTCGTCTTGCTTTTTTTCACACGCTGTGAGTCAGTGACAGGTGAGATCTGTGCTCTTGTTCTCTGTATGTTCCCATTGCATAAAACTCAGCATAATTGGAGGTGCTAATTGCTCACACAGCTTCTGCTGCTGTATGCACAGATGGGTGCAGCTCTTTGGAGTAAATCTCAGCATTCATCAGTTGCAGAAGGGGAGTAACTTACATCAGGAATGGGACTCTAGCAAGAGACCTGTATGGAAAGAAATTGTTACATGGAGACAAACCCAGAGAACATAAAGTTCTCACTGAAGCAATGGGAACCAGCCTCTAAGGCAGGGCATTGAACTCAAGGGAGTTAGGTTCCATTTTCCAGTAGTTCAGCCCCAGATTTCTTTGATTTGGCGCTGGTTAGATAGATACATCACAACACAGGTGCAGACAAATCAAAATCCATGAAAATCACCTCCCTTGCTCTTACACAAGGTATCTTCAACACTAGCTTTGCTCAGAAACCAGTAACTGCTTCAGGCAGCCACTGGAACTCCAGATGAGCTCCTCTCTCCAATCAGTTGCCTGATGGGAGAGGCTTATAATTGGTGGCAGGGTATTGTGAATATCCCCCAAGAGCCACATGTCTCTCTTTTACTAATACTAGGTAGTATTTAGTTCACTTTTCCAGTAGGAATTACACCGAGGCCTGAGCTCCTTGTTCCCATATTAACAGAAGGTTTCTCATTGCCTTACCTGGATAGACAGCTGGGCCTGGTGCACAAATAACGAAGACATATTTTTCCCTACTGAGACTTATTCATGCTCTGTGCTTATGTTGCTTTCACAACAAAATTCAAAGTGGCTGTGCAGAATGTGATTTGAACACGTGTCTCTGAAGGTGCATGGAAAAAAAAAAAAAAACGCTAATGGAATCATATCCTGGCATCATTGACTGGTCTCCCCCTTAGAAAAATAAATTAATAGCATTTTCAGTACATTTCCAACCACTTTTGACTTTGCTGATCCCAGAGGGAGAAGAGCTATGGAAAACTATGCCATTTAGAGGAAGGGCTGTTTCTGAGCTGTACCAGTGCATTTAGAGGAAAGGTTGCAAAGCCTGAGCCACATTTTATCTAAAAAGGGATGTTACGTTGCATTGCATGCCAGCAATTATGATTAACGTAAGTGGTGTGGGAATTCCACCCTAATCTAAGATCATTGTAGGACATTTTTGTGAAGACGTGTGGTATGTTGTTGCACTCAGAATTGTGCTGTAGACATTTACTTGTTCCAGACCTTCATCGAGGACCTCACAAAAGCCATTACATATGTCAGAAAGGTACAGTGAGAATAACTCCACCATATAAAGATGTTTTACATGTAAAAAGGTTGGCAGCTTTAAAGGTCAAGTTAAGTGAAATATAACCATTATTTTCTTTCTATTCAGAAGTCCCATAATTGGGTTTAAGATTGGCCTAGAAGGTTGGGCAAAAGTCCTTTATTGTCCTGTTTCACTTAAACATTTAAACATGTTCATAGTTAAGAATCTTTACATGGCTGACAAGCTGAGACAGGGTGGGGGGCTATATTTGGGCTGGGCTTTTTTTTAATGTGTCATATACTGGATTAAGTATGGTTTTGCTTGAGAAAAGGGACAATAGCTTATCGTTTCTCCTGAAAGTGTCTGTCTAACTGGCATTAAAAATAGTCTGTTAAAGTTACAGACTAATCCTACATTAACTTAAAACTTGCTGCTTATGCAGTATGATGCAGCTCAGCAAAGAGGACCTAAGTAGGTAGAATGTGTAACTTACACTGCCTTGTAATTGTTCTCAATCCATACCACAATCTGTCTTCCTTCTAAGCTGTGTTGACTTTTGTACATTTGAGTCTCATATGGATGGTACAAATAATTCAGAAAAGACTGAGCTGGACTGTTAATTTATCAATAGAAGGGGGGAAAAAATGTTGTTTGCACAAGGAAAATATGTTAATAGCATAGTTGTAAAAGTTTTTGTATGCTCTAAAATAGAGTCACATATTCACTTGCACCTGAATACAACAAAGAGGCCTAAGAAATTATTTTTCCCCCTCAATCTTACAGGTTATTCCTATCAGGTTCATGTATACTGAGCAAAAGTTTTCGGGAACTTAGTTCCTCGCAAGCTATGAATTAAGACTTAGAATTATTTATACTTGCTCTAACAGCAAGCACTCTCCAATACACCAGCCACATCCAAACTAAAATTAAAATCTTAGCTGCTCCCCTGCTCTAAAAGCCACTCAGTTCTTCTCAGGAGGGATGAGTGCTTGGGGATGGAGACACACCAGGTTCTAATCCCTGTGGGCCTCTTGGTCCCTCTGTAGCGTTGTATGGTGGCACTGTAACCCCACAACATCACCATGATGCTGAGACTCCAGGGAGTCATCCACAAGACTGCTCATGGTCTTCTTCAGCCATCCCATATCTCCAGAGGTTAAGGAATCTCAGGGACTTGGCCTATGGGTCACAACGTATAGGTTTACCAGCTATAGTCTCAAGCACTGCTGGAAAGAAATTATAGAGGTAGGAGGTGTCTGTTGGGAGAGTCCCTCAGCAAGCATTTAAATAAACTGACGGAAAAAAATCCATTTGTACTGGCATGCATAAATAGCTTGTAGAAAAATAGGGAAAATAAGAGCAAGGGTAAAATGTGATGTTTCATGATAGTTGAGTGTTACCAGGGTGGTTCCACAAGATCTGTACTGGGGTTTGTGTACTTCAGCATTGTCAAAGGTAATCTGTATGCAAAGGTTAAAAATGAGGCAAGGAAGTCTGAAGAAGACAAAGAATTATTTGGGATAGGGAAATGTGCAATTGATTACAAACAGCTACAGAAGGATCTCACAATACTGAGTGATAAGGCAATAAAATCACAAATTAAATTCAATGGGAATCATAAATGAAGTATCAATAAATGCAAGTAAGGTGCATGAAGGAGAAAAAACAACTATCTATATGACTATATACACAGTGATGAACTCTAAATTAGCTATTAGCTAGGGAAATTAGCTATTACCAATCTAGCAAGAGATCTGGGAGTCATTATGGGTAGTGCTGTGAAAAGTCAGCTCCATAGCAGTGAAGTGGCAAATAGTGCATTGGGAATTATTAGGGAAGGAAGTGAAAATAAACCAGAGCATCCGTATAACATTATATACCTGCATGGTGATTTTGCATCTTAAGTACTGCCGGTAATTTTACCCCCAAAGTTACCTCTTTGGAATAGGCTATGATAACATTAGGAAATATACTGAGAAGAATCACAGAAAAATGAAGGAGAGCAAATAGGTCAGAACATTTCTACATTGAAAAAAGAGATGATGAAACAGATATATGACACAGCAAATAGTAGGAATGGGCCTTTCTGACAGGAGCAGAAGAGGGGAGTAATATCTCCTAGGGGCTGATAGAAACTCTAGGAATGTGCCATGTAACTTTTTTCTCTCTCCACCTCTCTTGTCCACAGTAATTTTTTCCCATTATAGCACCTGTTTGAGACACAGCATTTGCCTTGCAGCACTGTGGAATTGAGAAGTGAGCAGAATCAAAGGATCCAACTCAGGCTGGGGTCCATGGGGTGACCTCAGAGCTGAACACTTACCTCTCACCAGAGCCCAGGATGAGAAGGGCAGCTGCACTGCCAGGCTACAGAGAGCCAAGATGACAAGAGTGGTGTGGGATTGAAGTTATTCTTCTCTCTGCAGGGCAAAAATCAAGTAGGAAAGCAAGACCCTGGACTCAAGGAGCAATCAGATGTTTTTGAACAGGCTCCTTAGAAGTTCTGGGAGCAAGCTGGACAATGAAGAGTTATTTCTGGAAGCTGGTACAAGCCTAGGACTGGCTTTGCTGGGATTTGGCATGCAAGGATTTGGTGAGGGGACACAAAGTTATGCTTCAAAGAAGAAGGGAGTGAGCTGATTGATGGGCTTTATTTGGGAAAGGTCAAAGAATGAAGTTAGACAGGCATCTGTGATGGGAAAAGTTAAGAAGAAGAGGTGAATAAATAGTCAGATCTGAATTCTCAGACAGTTTAATTATGATGTAGAAAATCACGGATGGTACAGAGAAGGAAAACAGGAAATGATTATTCAATTTTTTTTAAAATACTCTGAGGAATGATCAGATGGCAGATTTAAAGCAGACTTGTAGAAATACTTTTTAATGCACAAATGCAAATCATCATGAAATGTTTTGGAGGCCAGCAAGATTGAAAAAGAAGCAAACAAACACACAATGACAGACCTGGAAAAGATTGTATTGTCAGATCATCCTTTCAATTAGTACCACCTGTACCTTCCTCTGCTTTCAAAGCAGAAGTCACTAAGGACCACTTTGGAGCTTTGTCCATGGATTATGTCCATTACTGTACATTAGCTTCCCCACATGGAAAAGCACTGAGTGGGAGTGGGTATAATTTGTACCATCACAAAGCAGATTAAAAAACCAACACCTCTACACTATAAATTATCCCTTTCCAGTTTCTTCTACACAAAAGTGTAGGAGCACTTAATGTAGATCTTAAAGTAAATGTAATGGGAAAAGTTCTGCTTTTCAAGGAACCTCTCAATCTCAACCTTTAAACTGGATTTCTTACAGTAAATTATGTTCTAATTTTGACACGGACAGCAAACTAGGCTGTTGCATGACTCTTTTAAAAATACACCTGTATATGTTTGTGTGAGAGACAGTAGGAATCAGAATCACATCCTTGGCAATATATCCCAAGTTCTGGGAGAAAAAATTGTCTTTGCATAGAGAATAATAACATGATTGTTATTATTTCAGCTTTTCTAGCAGCTGAAATCATTGCTGTGACTCAATTAGCCCATTCAGATAAGGAGAGGTAGATAATGTTCTTCTTTCTTTGTGGGACGGAATTCTTGTGTTTACAAGGGAAGTCCTCTTGAAAGAGAATGTGGTATCTATCTATTTGCCACTGCAATTTCCAGGGGAGACAACATTGCCTGATTTCCACAATGACTTGACTTGTTTCCCGTTGAAATTCTTTTTAAAATAGACAAGTAGGCAATTACCATGTAAGAGATAAATAGAACATATAGTTAATGTCAAGATATATTCTTGCTGTACCATTATAACTTTCTTGTTAATCCACACTTAATCTGCCCATGTATTCTCTATATCTTGGACAGAATTTTCTTGAGTTGCACAAAGCCTTTTCGCTCTCTGTCTCTCACTCCTTTTTCCCATATTGGTGTAGTTATAAAGTGGGAAGCATGTTGCGATAAAAGAGCTTCAAGCCAAGGTTCTGCTCTAAAGACCAATTGCAGCAATAATGCAGGAGAGCAGGCTGCCAGTGACTGAGTAGGAGTAGGTGATTACTCCAAACATGACCTGTGAGAGGAAAAGCCAAAGCATAGATCCTCTACTGTTGGAGGGGGCAGTTCAGCAAACGCCCAGTCAATGGAAAGCTGCTCCGCTTATCCCCTGCCAGGCAGCAGTAGGAGATCTGCTGAAAATGCCAACACTGTTTTGTGTTTTTCCTCCCAGGCAGATTTTCCACAAAAAATTAAGGTTTGCACCTGCTTTAACATAGGTTGTTAGAAATGTGAATGATGTAAATGAATTCTCTTGTGCCAGATAATTCAGCAACCAGGGAGAAAAATATACAGTTTTCAAATGCAATACCTTTTTGTGAATTGGTGGAAAAACACATAATCATTGGTTCCACCAATAATCTGAGTCTTGTTTAAACAAATGTTTCTCCCATCTGCAAAAAAGCCACAGATAAATTTAGTGAATACATGCTATTTATGAAGTTCTTTCTTCCCATATAAAACAGATGGATCATATAAAGTTGCTGCAGTTTTGGTCCTAAAAGCAATGTGACCCATTAAGGATGTTAGGAGAGTTAGGAGAGGGTACCTGGTTCTTGAACATGCCCAGGAGACAGGAATTTAATTGCTCTCCATACTAGATTTCATGAATGTTTCCTTGATATAACTACACCTCTGTTCTTCCCCCATAAAGATAACACTCTCCCACCTTCTGGGAAGTTTTCAAGGATAAATATATTAAACATGTTTAGGTGCTATGGCACAGACAAGGGATTTATAAAAGTGTCTGACAAGGACAGTCTATTCTCCATTGCACCATACACAGCTCTTGACTCCCACAGGCACTTCCTCCTTGGGGCAGTGATTCATACATGGCAGATGGGAGCAGAGCCATCAGGCCAAACACCTTCTGGAACAAGGTCTATAACACATTGCAAAGTATTCATCAATGCAATGCTCTTCTGCCCACCTTAGACTTGATGTGTAATCTTAAAAAAAAGTTTAATGCTGATGGCTTTATCTCAAAGACAACTGTGCAATGCATTAGATAATGCACTGGCATAAACCATTATAGCTTTAGTGAAGGTATGCTGAATTATACATAACACCTCAAGACTGGGTCTAAAGTTTAACTGAATTAATGTGTATTTCATGTCTAAACAGTTAAGAAACAGGTACTGTCTCTGGCTGTATAAATTTATAGGAAAATGAAATATTTTTCCTGAAGCATAAACTCTGGATGGTTTACATATATGTATTTCCCTAGTTTTGGTAAAGGTACATTAAAGTTATTAACATATTTTAGCCAGATTATTAACAGAAAGAAAAAAGGAAAACAGAGAACAAACAGTTATATGATTTGATTTAATGAACTATTTTTTTCTGAAGTTGATATTCTGGTTTAGATCAGTGACTTTGCAGTACAATCAGTCCAAAGCAGGAAGTAGGCTTAAGCACAAACATATATGTTTATGTTTCTGTGATTAATTAATATTTTCTATTTCTTGGCTGAACAGTGACAAAATACCCAAAACAATTCATATCAATTTCTAAAAATTTCTATTACTAAAATGCTTTTGGGTGAGGGTAACCAAGTGAAGAATCTTGCTCTGAAAACCAACCCATCCCTTGATGTCTCTGATGCCCAAGTCCCCTGGGCAGGGTTTGTTGTCCTGGCTGGAGAGAAGCCACACTGCAAACCAAATCCAATAACTCTATTGCTCAGTTTCATTGAAAAGTTCCTGCTGGAACCAGTAGTCTTCCTGTCTTTTGTTGCTAGGCCATGACAGTTTTCTCCAGCAGTGTGAGGTGTTTATTACTGAACTGTGTGCCTCAGAGTTCGGAGGCAAATGCATAGATCAAACCTGTGGCTGAGTCCACTTCTCTCTCACAACCTCTGACAAGGCAACAGAGATGAAATGGCTGAGAATGGCACAATGCTCTGTATCACCTGCTCTCTGCCAGAATAAACCCTCCATACAAGTGGACAAGAGGAAAGCAAGTGAAGAGCTGTGTCATGGACCACAGCTGTGCCTTGGAGGAATAATGCTTGCTAAGCTATTTACACATAATTTTTCTCTTCTCTTGGCCCAAAGAACTGCCATTTTTCCTTGGAAAGGAAATGTTCCTCCACAGCTATAAAGGGCATCATCAAAAAAGTGTCAGGAATGCAATACTCTGAAGGAGTATTTTTCCTCTCAAGAGTGAAACTGGGAACCTTAGCCATCCAAACAAGTAGGTCCCATGGAAGTATAGGCCCACAGAAGTGGGTCCCATCTGATTCTACTGAGGCCAAACACATGAGCAGAATTTACTGCTGTAGATCTTTCTAATGTAGTGTGTCTTCCAAAAAGCTGCATCAGGTGAATAGGTCTTGTTCCCTAGATGAAACACGGAGCATTACAGGTGCTCTGTTGGGGCAGGTGAGGATCAGGAAATGTCAGAGGTCTGGGCTTCTGAAGTGGATGTGGTGGTGATGGTGACTTTGGAATTATGATCAGTCACCATAGAAGTGATCTGAAGGGCTCTAGCTTCCCACCTCTGTACTGCAATGCTTCATTAAGTACTTGTAGTGCCCTAACTTGCTGTCAGCACATGTCACCAAAATATATATCCCATTTATTGACTACAAAAATCCTGAACTGTTCCCTGATTTCCATCTCCTATTTTATAAGCAGAAGAGAAAAAAGACACAATAGTGCCATGACAACAAATAGAAGAGGAATCTTTTTGATTTTCCTTAAAGTAACAAGTAAATACATTAACTGGGAAAATACGTGCCAAGAATGGTTATTCACGCCATGGAACAAGAAAGCTTTTTGTCAGTGACATGGGAAATATGAAAAGGAGTTAACTAGGCTACAGGTCATGGAGAGTTCAGCTGACATAAATAGCAGACTCACAGAAGTTTGCCTCAGAGTTTAGAGCAGCAATAGTAAACTTGAATAACAGTAAAGTGTTTAATACAAATACTGCCTTAACTAGATCTACAGTTACAGGCCTGAGCTATTGATCTCATAACATTATATTGATGCATTATCGCTGCAGGGGACAGGAACACCTTATTCCAGGGAACAGCCAGCATGCTGCCATGTTGATTTAGCCTCTTTCTAACTGCTCTGCTTTCAATATGTGTAGATCAAAATGCAGAGGGTACATATTCTCCATCTATTCCTATTCTAAACTATCATACCATAACTGAAATAGTTTGCAGTGTCAGCAACCATACACACTTATACACCATTTGATGATAATTTTTGGACTGTGTAGCTCTTGCTCTATTTTTCAAACATTTTTTGCCAACTTCACTTCTAGCAAAAACAGTGACATCATACAGATTAATTAGGAACTTGCAAAGAAAGAACTATTGTTGTATCAATAGGTACAGAAAAATAAAAGCACTAAGATAATTTCTGTGTCTCACAGCTCCATTAGTTCCCTCAACTTTGATGCAATGTGACATGAGCCTTGACTATTCCCAAAAAGTATTTCCCCTATTTTTTCCAAAGCTGTTTTAAAGGACTTTAAACAAGTCCACCATCCCCCATCCTGCTCCTCTGTGTTACCTCAGAGTACTGCACACATGGTGTTGATGCAAAAGAGCTGCAAATAGAGCACATGAGGCAAAGATGCTCAAATAACCCAATAAACCCAATAACCCAATAAACCCAAATTTCTGCAGCGCCTGAGGCTCTGAGATCAGGAGTGTTATCCTCCCCAGGCACCCTGCCCTGTGGTTCGGCCGCCTCTCCCACCATTGTATGAGCCATCCCTGGAATGCACAGATGAATTCCTTGGACATGTCATCTCTTGAGTCCCCTTTCATCCGGTTGAGGGTGGAGACAGGTGTTGAATCAGCCTTAGCACCCACCGCACCGCAGATGCTAGTGGGGAAAATGAGAAGGAAAAGACAATGTCCCTCTTGTCCATGCTATAATTTCTTTTAAGACAGAACCTGTGTTGCTTCGTCATGTTCAGTCAAGTTCTTTGCCATAAACTCCTTGCACTCCATAGCCTGTGACGGATGCCTCCGGAGATTAGGATGAACCTTTCTTGCCGCAGTGACCTGGAATAGGTTTTTGGCTAGCTGCACACTGTGACAAAAAACAAATAAAAAAAATAAAATACACAATTCTGAGTATGGTTGAGAGGGATTTTACTCTACTAGGAGAGACATGTCCTTCTCCCATTATCTCCAAAGCCTATAAAACAGAGGGCATTCCTGAGCATCATGCACAGATATCATTTTAACCTTCAAAGTGTTTGCTTTTCTACATTGTGTAGCTTAAAATAAAAGCATTCATGCTGAAATCTTTCATATAAAGATGACAGAGTTTCCAACTTTGCCTGGTTACTTGTTTCTTATATTTACTGCTGCTCACAACATCTAGTTTTGTTTATAGTTAAAACACTTTTAAAAACATCTTTACAATTACAGTTCCACCTTATAAGCAGTTCATTAAAACACCAACTCTGAGTGCAATAAAATCTGTGACAAAGTAAACAAAAATCCCTATGTGAACTGCAATATGTGCACTGCTAAACTCATATATAAAGAGCACATAGTACAGATTCAGTATTAGAACCAAACCCAAACGAATGTGCATAGTTTTCAGTCATCATCAGTTGTGTCACAGCGGCACAACACATCCCCACCTGTGCACTCTGAGCATAGAGTAGCACTTTGTGGAAGGCTCCTTCCTATTTGCTCAGCACCTCTTATAGCCTCCCTTCTTGGACACACAGGAAGTCTCACTCCTAGGCTTACCAAAGCTTTGCAGAGCAAATAAAACCATTGCAATTCTTTCAGCTACTTCCTGCTACCGATCAGAGTAATTATTAAACTCCTTAATCTGTAGTTCAGTCAACCAGGCACCAGTGGTTCTCCTTGCTTCTATCCAAACACTCTGTAAGAGGTTTTTACCCAGACAGCAAACCAATTCTCTCTGAAAGGCTGAAGTAACAGCTATGCTTGGGATGATTTGTCAAGTCTCTAGGCAAGGATGGTCATGTGTGTCTGGCACTTGGAGTGAAGCTTGTAGCAGTTGCTCAAATATTGTGGCCCTGAAGGTCAGCAAGAACATCCTGCCCCAGGAGGGCAGTATCTTGGCTTGGCTCTGAAGTTGGGGCTCCCCAGAAAAAAAACACCAAAGGAACATATGCTTGATTTCAGGCATTGCCAGAAGTGTCCTGAGCCATGAAAGCGCAACCTGGGGGAAGTTAAGCTAAGCCATGCGTGTCTGTATTCATCACCATGAGGACCACAACACCCAACAGTATCTCTGCCATGCTGCTACCTGGAAAATGGCATTGTCTGTCTCACAAGCAGATGTATGGTGGGATGAAACTGGGGGAATGCTGGGAGATACACAGCTCAGTCCTGAGCCTGTGTTGTCTCCCTGCAGACCATCATGGAGCAGCAGGACCATGCACAGTGGGGTGCCTGACCAGATTTCCCTGTTGAAGTATGCTGAAGTTTGGCAGTGTGGTGTGGCTGCAGCTTAGTCAGTAGTGGCTAACACTAGCGTGCACACTGCTGGTGCAACAGCCACTGCAAATCAGCTAATGCAGGGTCTAGAGAAACAACATTAAGTACCAGGTGTGAACAGGCCACAGCTGCATTGGTCCAGCCTTTTGCCTGCCCCAGGCCCTTGGGTAGGTGTAAAGCAGGGCTCTGTATCCTTCCTCCCCCACAGCTTCTCCCAAGGTAAGCCCTGACCTGTCACAGGGAAGCACAAACCTTTTGTTCAGAGACAGACTCTGAGATATGAACTTGCAGGAAATTAGGAACCTGTATGCACTCCTGAATCCAAATTCCCAGGGTGTAGACTGAAACAAAAAATAATAGAATTAACTAGAACCTACTCTAATTTGTCCCAAAAGTTAGAGTTCAAATTCTAAGCAGCTCAGATGTTATTGGTAAGCTACTCCTGCAGGTTGAGGTGACGCAGTTCCAACTTGCCTGAGTTTCTGAGTGATGTGTCTGAGACCTGACATTTTACCCTGCCCAGCTTTGCATCTTGTAAAGACTATTCTCAGTTCCCTCCTCTTTCTCTCCTCCTTGTCTTTTTTAACTTATCACTAGTGTGTTTTATATATTTTAAATCTTTATACATAAAAATAATAAAAAAAAATTCTAGGCTGACAATCTCCCATTGAATCTGTCATCTCCTATTACTCTGTGTGACATAACAGACCTTCATATGGATATGATGCATTA
Source organism: Pomatostomus ruficeps (assembly GCA_013400735.1). NCBI lineage: Eukaryota > Metazoa > Chordata > Aves > Passeriformes > Timaliidae > Pomatostomus > Pomatostomus ruficeps. Next base: position 88,579 of record VYZT01012457.1, read on the forward strand.
TGACACAACACATGACACCAGTTACCCAACATTGTACCTCATTAGAGGAAACTGTAAAGGCATAAACCAGGGATGAGCCCCTCCTATTAAACTCTTATTCCTTTCACTACCATCACTGGGTGTTCATGTGATTGTTTCAGATTTTCCCCCTTGGACAGTCTCATAATTGTTTTTGAGTGCAGATAAGGAACAAAAAGGGAAAAAACACCCTGAAAGGTTAAAACTCATCACATTCTTTTCTCTGTAAACATAGAAATAATATCTTTTGAAACAGTTCTAGTTAATCCCTTCTTAATATCTAGAAGGAAAAAAAGAATTTGTATATCCCTGACAGCACATCCCGGATTTAATTATTTCCTGACCACAGGATGGGTTGATCAGAATTACTGTTGGCCAGACAGGAAAAAGAATCATCATGAAAGGTGCTGCGTTAACCTTTAGCCACAGTTTGGCAAAAAAAAATGACCATTCCCAGATCACATTAGCATGTTTTGTGCCAAAATCTGCTGGAGAGAAAAAATGCAAATGCTGATGCAGGAAGGAAAGATTATTGTTGATGTTCCTTCTAGTTTCTTCCCTGTGCTTGATAAATGACATCTCTGATTCTTTTCTTTCTAATTTTGCCTAACAAATACCATCAGAACAAACCTGCATCATTTTTGTTCGAAACTGTGTGTGGACAGAAATCAAGTCCAGTCTCTCATGTGTTTCTGTGGAGCTCATATGTTCCAAGGACAAGAAGACACTGTTACAAAGGTGGACATTTATTAGCCACAGTAGATTAGCCTCAGTCTGAATCTCAGTTATCGCAGCTGACACTGACTGTTAGCCAGGTCCAGGATGTTAGTACAACCCAGAGAGTGCCCACACAGAACACAAAGAGACAAATTCCTGCTCAGTGTGTGGTGACTGCAGCTCATGAAACACTGAGGCTGTCTCTCTATGTTTTTATAAAATTTTAGTGGCAGAGAGGATGAATGAAAAATGGATGTTTATAAAACTGTAGGAAGCAGTAAGAGGCAAATCAATCAGTACCAACAGCAGATTAGACACCTGGAGACAAGCTGCTAGCTCCTGCAGTTAAATCAAAGTCTGGGGATACAGCTGCAAACTTTTGTTTGTTATGTATTTCCCACTGGATAGAAGAGTGTATGCATATAGCTCAGGCGACTGAGGACATTTCAGAAGGATTTCATTTGGGTTTCTTGACCACATTTGGCATCATGAAGAGACCTGGTGTGTTAAGAAAAGGAAAACATTCTCCTGAAGTTCACTGCATTGAACCACTTATGACTGACGGTCACCAGCCACCTGATGAAGGCAGATGTTTGCATGCCCAAAACACACATTTGGCTCAATTGGCACCTTTAATGTCCTTCCCACTAGACAAACTAAAGATTAAGTAATAGTGGTAAAAGTGATACTAAGCTGGCTCATTCAGGCTGGAATGATCCTCTGCTGACTGTGCCGATGTGGGACGCTGCTGTCTTGGTCCCACACCTGAGGGTGAATAAAGGTTCTTGCTCTTTCACATTGGCATTCCGTAACCTTTGGTTTAAAGAGAAGGATAGGGTATTTCTAGGATTGGATTTATATTGTGGACCTTGTGGTCCTGCTACTGAGCTTGCTATTTCTAGACAAATATACTCTAGAAAGCAGACAGCTCATTCTCTGTTTGTTAGTGAATGTCAGCAAAAGAAATGTGAGCCACTCACCCTGACTAATTGGCACAGCCAATTATGGGATGTCTTAATATGGAGGAGATCAGCAATATCTTTAAAATCCTCTATCAAAATTATTTCTGAACATTCATTTGCCAAATTTATGACTTACACTGTAGCAAAAAAACCAAAGCCCTGTAGAAAAGCTACTAACATTTTTCAATCTGCTGAGCTTTTTCTCTTTATTGGGTGTGTTTGCCACAGAGCTTTTGACAACTTTGGCAGTTCATTATAAAGGAATGACCTTCCTCTAACTCTGTGGGCCTTTTTCATCTTTAAGTGCCCTAAATAACTAGTGAGTGAGCTATACATAAGTGGGTTTTTTCACTGCAGAATGCATATTCTCCAACTACAATGGCTTTATTTTGACACTGCAGGTGTTAAGAGCTGTCTAACACAGCAAACTCTTCTGTAGTGAGGTGCCAGTATATTCTAGGTTATAGGAGACCTCATTCTGCAAAAAAGATAAGTGCAAGGGCAGACACCATCTGCAGGATCCATTTCTCTGCATTTTGTTTCCACCTACCATAGGCCCTTTTAGAGAGGTAAACCTGCTGCTAGGTTTGTTTCTGCTGATTTGTACCCTAAATTACCAGCTACCCCATCACACAACATTTCAGTTGTCGAGCTCAGCTCTAGGATGATAAATCCATTTGCTAGAAGGCCACATAAGGATTAGTTGTTGCAGCGATGCCTGAAGCATGATACTCTTGATCAGACAAGTGTTATAACAAGAGACTAATCCATGGCATCCTGAAGGCATAGGAAATATTTCCACTAATACAAATGAATTTAATTAGGACTTGTAAATCTTTGTGGCAGACATTGTCCTTTAAGTATAATTTCTTTATTAATGACAATGATACATATCTCTTTAAAACCAAAAATTAAAAAAATTACTTGTTACTTGGGAGAGGAGACCACCCCCCCACCGCCCCCCCACCTGGCTACACCCTCCTTTCAGGCTGTTGCTCAGAGTGATAAGGTCTCATGTACGATCCTCTGGTGGAAGGACCCAGACATGAGTCTGGGGGTGCTTTGGTGACCATTGGTGGTTGAACTTGGGGTGATCTTTGTTTGACCAGTGATATGTGCATGAGCAGTTCCTTCCTCTCCCATGGTGTGCCACAGTGGGAATCTTTGTCTGGATGCATTAACCAGGATGTGCTAACCAGATCTCACCTCCACCAGCCCTGGAATTAGCACCTTCCTGACACAAATCCCTCCTTTCTGTACTTAACTCAAGTCCCTACCATGGTGACTTATGGCAAGTTTCTTCTGTGGCCTTGACAGTGTTTGAGACAGGCAACCGTGTTCTTCAAGTCCCTACAGCTGTGGAGAAGAAGGGATGTTCTGGCAGCATCTGATCATTCAGTGGGGCTGGAGAAGACAAAGTATAGCTGAGTTTCTGTCCAAAGGGCAATTTAAATTTGTTACCTCTCTCCTAGAGCTGGCTACCCACCTGGACCCTCCCCAAAGCCTTTTCCTCACACCGGTCTGGATTGTAACCCCTTTGCCTCCGTCTTCTTGATGATGGGAGAGGGGAAGGTGTGAGGCAGCTGCACAGATGCAAGGGGAGTGGGTCTGTAAGATCTGCCTCCTGCCAGCTAAAACCACTCATTTTACTTTAAAATCTCCTTTGAAGGAAAGATGATCTTTCTCTCTTTGTTCTCAGTAATGGCTGCGCTGTGACACAGGTGCACAGCTGTTCTGGCACTAGCTAAGCTCAAGAACCCTAAAAGCAGTTCCTGAGGGAGGCAGTCCTAGGAAAGCAGCTGCAATCCTAGAGGCAGAAGGAGTGTGCCCCAGGTCCTGAGTTACCTTCAATTTTCAAGTGGCATTTTCCACTGCAAAGGACTGCTGCAAGGTCTTCACTGCTGTATTAGTCTTTACCTGAGCACCTACAAAATGTGGACAAACCTGCATAGGGTCATATGGGTCACTACAGAGAGAAAAAATTGTTTATTGAGATGGTCTCTCTGCCAGCTTTATTTATCTACAATGATATCAAGGATGCAGAAAACAGCCTGGAGGGAGAAAATGAAACTGAGTTTTAAAGGCATGTGACAATGTCTGTATAATCCCAACAGATTAGCCACTACTCCTACATACCATGGTGATTTCTGTTCCTGTGATTCCCTGTATGTCAGCCAGATACCATACGTGGGCAACGGAAGACTTCCTAAGAATTAGGGAGTGGTACAAAAGACAAGCACAAGCCCGATGTCTCAGGTTGTATGTGAGGATGTACAGCACAAAGGTGCTTTGAGACAAGGGCCTGATATCACCTCCCAGGGCCACTTACCTGGAGTTATCCCTCCTTGTGTGTGCAGATATGTTGCTAGAAAACTGGAATATTCTTGGGCCTGGTTTCAGCCGCACCATGACCTGAGGGTGGTGGGAAGGGAAGCTGCAGAGCCAGATGGCTGTCAGCACTTCTGTGCCTGCCAGGGGCTGACAGAGAGGACGGCTGTCCCATTAGCCCTATCCCACATAAACCTCTGCTGTCAGGTGGTGATTGCACACCAAGACCTCACCACCTCCATGCAAATCCATGCTGCTCGAAGGGTGTCACCACCAGCACTACCTGAAAATGCTCACCTTGGTTTTTCCAGGAGGGAACAGGCAGAAGGGGAACAGAGTCGAGTCACAGTGCACCCACCAGTGAGCCCAGCTGGGTCTCCAGGACAGGCAATCAGCAGAGCAGGACTGCAGCTAACCAGAACTGGGCTGAAACCTGAAACACCCTCTTGTCCTCCTGTTCTGACTTCAGCTCTGGCCTGGAACAGAAAAGCCTTTGGTACAGGATGCTGCCTACCTAAAATGGACCAAAGACTAGATAAGAGTTATCTTGCTAATCTTGCCTTGGGTGACACCCACAATGTTTTCTTGAAACTCCTTTGAACATACAGTTTAATTGTTTCCTCTTGTGAGCAAGACGGTGAAGACTCAATTAAATGGAATTTTTTTCTGTTCACAGATGTCGTGGTTTTGATCTTGGCTAAGTGCTAGGCACTCACGGCAGCCACTCACTCGTTCCCTCCCCTGCCACAGCTGGGCAGATGAGGGAAGGAGAGGGGAAAAAACCAAGGGAATTAACTCAGAGGTCTATGAGTTGAGATAAGGAACCGGGAGAAAATGCTCTAAGGACAAACTAGGCTCAGCTTAAAAGTTGCAAAGTGAAAATTTATTACTACTTGAGTTAGAAGGAGGATATGAGAAAATAAACTAAACCTTTAACAGACACCTTTCTTTCTACTCTCCACCCCTCTCTCTCTCCTACTAACAGTGCAAGGGGGGCAGGGTGTGGGGGTTCAGGTCAGTCTGTTTCTAAGATCTTCTTCTCCTGCTTAGGGAGAGGAGTTTTTTCCTTTGCTTTTGCCGTGGGGTCCCTCTCACGAAAAGACAGTTCTCTGTGAACCTCTGTGGCGTGGTTTTTCTTGTCCACGGAATGCAGTCCTCCAAGGACAAACTGCTCCAGCATGGAAGCAGGGGGCCCCTCTCTCTCCAACCGGGTCTCCCACCTGGACTGCAGTTTCCTCCGACATCCACCCGCTTCAGCGTGGTCACCTCCTTCACAAACTGCGGGACTTTTATCTCAGTCTCTGTCTCTCACTGGGCTGCACTTGCTACGGCTTCTCTGGCATCTACGGCTCCTGCGGCTTTTTCCATGGCTGCTGCGGCTGCTGCGGCTTCTGACATCTCCCGCTCTAATGTTGGCACCTCACCCACGGACTGCGGGTGGCTCTGCATCCCTCATGGACCCCCATGAGCTGCAGGGGGGACACCCCGCCTCACCATGGGCTCACCACGGCCTGCAGAGGAATCTCAGCTCCCGAGCCTGGGGCACCTCCTCTCCCTCCTTCTCCACTGACCTTGGTGCCTCCATGTTGTTTTCTCTCAGATGTTCTCACATCCTCCTCCTTCTCTAACTAAAAGCAGCTGCGTGTGTGTGCATTTTGTTTTGATTTTTTCCTTAAATATGTCATCACAGAGGCGTAACTAACCTTTCTAATTGGCCCAAACATGGCCAGTGACATGTCCATCATCTTCAGAGCCATCTGAGATTGGCTCTGCTGGAAATGGTGAAGAACTCTAGAAAATTCTCACAGGAGCCATCTTTATGGCCCCCTCCCTTCTACTAAAACCACAACAACAGAATAAAAAAGTCTTCTATTTCTAATTGTCTTTTTCTCTAGCTGGCTCTAGTTCTATTTAGCAGGGTCTCAAATACTACTGAAGAAAGTGCACTGATGTAAAAATATATGTCATACTTGTCTTTCACAGAAAATCTTGGGAACATATTTTATAAAAGCTTGTGTTCATTTTACTTGATCTTTGGACCAAGAAAAGCCAACAAAATCTTTTTGATAGCAGCAGAGAGTCAGCTGGATACAAGGCAAGAAAGAGGAAGAAAAAAGGAAGCACTAAATTTACTGCAGTGCTGTAGTGCATGTACTGTAATAGGTTCCCTGTGACATCAATAGGTTTTAGGCATGCCTAGCTCAGTAGGCTGCTTCTAAAGTTTTTGAATATGTTAAGGCAGAATTTACTTTGGTTTCAATAGCTGAGCTTTATTAAGATGAAGTCTAAAGTTTTTAAAAGTACAAGTAGAAACAATAGAGTTGTTAAAGTACTGGGGAAAGAGTCTAGCAGTAATCATGTCCAGAAGCATTTGAACTGAAGGATAAATTTAAAAAAACTGTGGAAAACAATAGCCCATTACAATGGCAAAATCCATCAGCTGAAGAAAGCAGGGCAGACATGGTCAAGGCATTGTGCTTAAAGGATATCCATAAGATACACACATACAGTAACAGAGAGTGACATTCTTCATGTTGTATCAGTTTAAAAATCCAGATGGATCTAGATATAGATGTCAGCTACTAGGACAACCAGGCTTCATCGCCCATGGACATCAGCACAGCCAGCACCTGTCTGCTCAGCAGGTTGTGTGCCTCGTGGTGAAGGGATAAACATGATCCGCTCCTCCGAGCCCCCACCACCCCCATGCTCGGGCACCAGCAGCCCGCAGCCTGCGGTGCACCTCCCACCAGCCTGTGCCAGCACATGGAGTGCAGTCAGGGGAGGCAACTTATAATTATTTGATGCAGGTTGCAGATGGTCACTTCATTAGCATCGATGCAAAGGCACCCCTCACGTGGCATGGCGTCGCTTTTGTCCCTCTGCAGAGGGGGATGGCTGCCTTGTTCCCATCTTTTAATGCCTCTCCCGGGGCTTGATCCGGGGAGGTGCTGAGCAAGGTCTCTTACATTAAAGTAGAAAATATCAAATCAAAACCCCTTTGGGATAGAGGCTTGAAAAGGAAATTAGAGAATAGAATTTCTGCATCATAAAATATTAGGAACAGAGTGCATTAAATTGCTCCTAAATGGTGACAAATGAGATCTGTTTCACTGTCTGTTTTATAATTGTTTTAACTAAAGGATGTATCTGTCTTGTGGGGTATTGGCTGCTAATTCCAAAAGTACAAATATTGCTGGTGTGTTACAATTAGGCTACCACGCTAATTTTTAATGAAATAATAATCAAGTTGTGTGTGTTGTGCTTCTAATATTTATTTACTTGCTAAAACCAGACCTTTTATTGAGAGTGGTTTCATGCATTCTTTCACCAGTCAAGTCTACATTACTGTCTTTTTAGAACAGCTGTAAATCTCTTTGATTGGGACTTGAGGCTGGAATCATTCGTGCTGTGTTAAACTAAACTGTCTTATCTCCTTGAGTGCTATGCAGCCTCTAGCATGTCCAGAGCTGCATCTGTCCATGGCCTAAGGAGGCCAATATTTGAAAGCTATTAATAAAGACATTTGGGGAGGAGATGGAGACACGCCTTTAACCCTCAGTGCAATGTGTTAGAAGAGATGACAGAGTAGGAGAGGCATGCTTTTTCATTTTCAAGGATAAGGGGGTTTGTCTTTTTTCTTTTTTTTTTAATGGGGACAGTCGCTGCCCTACAAATAGCCCATTATTTTCAAAGGAATGCAGGCTGATGAACATCTGCCCCACCGGACAGAAGGTTAGCCCAGATGAAGGTTTTAAAAAAAAATATAGGAGGAAAGAACAAAATTGCCATGAAGCTGACCTCCATCAGCACCACAGCAGGGAGACCCACACTTCTGAAGGCTCCTTCTGCCTTTACTGCCCCAAGCTGCTGAACTGCAGACAGAGGGGAGACACTTCCACGGGTCTGGAGCACCCTGGAAGTTTCCAGAGGGCTGTGTTAAGTAGGGGAAATATAAAGCACCTTTACATGGGACCACGACTCCCTTTACATGGGGGATTCCTGTCTTCTGACTCATGCTGCATCTGTTGTTTTGCTGTTGAGGTGGCAAAAAGAGTTTCAAACTGGTTCCATCATATTTTAGTATTAGACAGGAAGTCAATTACTACTGCAATTACTGCATCTCAACATGCATAGTGAGGAGCAAGTTCTTAGTGAAAAACTTTTGTGGGAAGCACTATTAAAAATCTCCAGGGGGACAAGTGGCAGAAACTTCTTCAGCTATCCAAAAGTCAGGCATATGAGCCTCTGTGTGGTCAACACTGAGAACCAGGGCACACCCAGAGCAGAGTTATCCCATCCTTTATGGGCATCTATCCGGAAGGCAGCTTAGTTCCTTCCTGAGTGACAAGTGGACAAGGCACTGGAGACACATGACATCCCTCTGACTTCAGCCTCCACAGAGATGGGTTTCACCCAGAGCAGCATCTGGGGCTTTGTCATGGAAAAGCTACTGGCACTGATTTACCATGAACCTCATAAAAGCAGGGTGGACACAGGGAATGGAAGCTGGGAGTTTACTCTAGAAAGAATACTTGCTCCTGGTTTTCCTCATAGTCAAATTTGCTGGAGATATTACCTTTCCAGTGCAGAAGGTGTTGGTGACATGTACCAAATGGCTTGTGTGCCCCTGTCTGTGCACTTCTCATCCCTGCATCTCTGCTTTCAGGAGCCACCTGTTTCTCTCAACTAACAAAATGTTTCTCTTAGAGATTATGTCCGGAGCTGTTTGCCATGCTGTCTTCCAGGCTGGGCTACTAATATTTAGCATCAGGCAGCTAGAAAGGACCATGTTGGTGGGTAGGGGAAAGGCAAACAAATTATCACATTGCAAGACAGGGTATGCCTTTGCAGCTGTCATTGCTTATTACAGTAGAAGAGGGAAATGTCCCTCTTTCTTTGAAACCAAGATATAGCCTCAGCTTTCCTTCCTGTTGTGGCCTCCTCTGCAGCAGAAAAAACCCAATGACCTCAACTCCCTCTGCTGCCACCACAGTCTTTTTATCTCCACAACATCCATCAAAGTAAAAAGAAAATCCAAGTACTATCTCTTACCAAAATCCTCAGGAAGCACAGCACTGGTGAGATAGAAAAGCCCAGCCTTGCCCCTAAGAAGAGCAAAAATTATCTCAAAAGAGAGGTTTAAGCGTGGACTGTAAGTTATTTCAGAGACAAATATAACAGTTTTCTCACTGAGAAAACTTTGCTTTACACCTGGTATTTGATGTCTATTTAAATCAGGAATTTCTCTGAGTTTTTGGATCATTTTCCTATGTGACAAGGATGCAAAACACATGATAAATTGAAGTCACATAAACCCCACAGTATCTACTTCAAGATATCAAATTGTTGCTGTGCAAAAATCTCAGAGTGATGAGACCTGCTTCTTCAATGCCAAGTCTAGCAAGTCCCAGTGAAATCATCATTCCCTGGATAGCGCATAAATGGGTTCACTCAGCAGGACATCATATTCTGTCCTCACCCAAAAATCTCAGAAGAGTTACACTGTAGTTCATTTTCCTGGCCTCCAAAAGTGCCTTTAGCTTTTTCTTCCATAACAGTCTCCTTTGTTCAATTTTTTTTTTTTTGTAACCACAGAAATCCCATTACAAAAAGATGAAATTGTCATGAATCAATACTGCAGTTATAACAGGTCTAACAACACACTCAAAACAAATGTGTGACAATTAAAATTGTCATTATTTTATCCAGAATTCTGATGTTTTTATTCAAACCCAAATATTTCTATTTAAACTGAAAAATTATGAAGATAGGAAATAGCACTTGGAGGCTATGGAATGTACTCCCACAAAAATATATGCCATTTTCTGACTACCAGTTTCTCTTAATTCTAAAATTCCCATCACTGCAGTAGCTGAGGACCCTGAAGTTCAGATCACATTATTTTCATTTCAGAAGTGCTAAAGAGATTAAACATCTTGCAGATTAGATGATATTGCATGATCTGCCCTATACATAATCGTACAAAAACTGGAGCTCAGCTTCCCATTAAATGTGCATTGATTCACTTTAAACAGGCTCTAGATACAGGCTGAGATGTATTAATAATATTTTATTGTATTTTAACTCACTTCTGTTCTTATTAATTTGTTAATTTGTTTTAATGAATTATTTAGTTTTTCTCATAAGATTTATTAATGTGACAGACCATACTTTGACCTGTAGTTTTATATAATATCTCTGGCTGAGAAGAAATACCAAGGAAAAAAAGCAGAAAGATTTTTTGTTGAGTATCTTTGTTCCAGTTGTACTATGCTTTGTAATTTATTATTATAATTTTGTTGCCTTACTCTGCACAAGTAAATTAACCAATGGGTGCCTAAGGACATGTAGCACATGTTCAGGGTTTGTGGCATAGGAGTGGATAAACAAAGATGGTAATATCAGCTAATAGAACAGCACATTCCACAAGGGGGGTTAATTTCTTTTCTTTGTACAGTTCCAGTAAGAAATGCTAACCCTTTAGATGAAGAAAGACATTTGTCCCCATGAGGTTTAGGCTAGCAGGACTTAGGCTGTCCAGTTGCAACAATATTCTTCCCAACCAGCTTGCAGTTAGGTGCAAAGTCATGCTGTTTTGCGTTTCTCCTGCCTTCATCTGACCTTCAAGATCATCTGCAGTGTTATTCCTTCAGTGTCAAAAATCACAACAGACTTGGGCAGTATTGGCACAGGAAACCTGTGCTAGAAACCACACCATCTCAAAGGAGCATAAGGAAATCAGTGAAGCATTTCAGTGAAGATTATTTCCCTGCAATTGAAACTGATCCTTTCCTCAAACAGAAAGCTTTCAGTGCCCCAAATTTAGTAGAACTGAAAAGAAATGTGCAAACATTAGAAGTTTTAGCAGCACTACCTTTAGAGAAAAATCTGCCATTGCCATTACACACAGATCAGAATATTTTAATCATTTCTATTCTTGTGATACTTGGGCTTTGATCATGTTATATCCTATATCCTTTAACTATTCTATATTCTTTTTCCCATTAAAAAATCAAAATGTCTGTGTGAATCTACTAGGGGCAAAACAGACCCTGAACCCTAGATACACTGCCTTTCCAAGTAAGCACAAACCAGCACATTCCCTTATGCTCTCAAGTTGTGGTGACTCGTCTAGGATCAAAGATTCATCAAATTTAAGGGCAAAAATATTTGTTCAAGTAATTTATTCCCTGATTTATCTTGATTTAGAGATACTGAGAAACTAAATTGAGAAACAAAACTTGCATCAATTCCCTGGCCCCTTTATTTCACATTTATTCAACCTCTGTACTGAGAACTGCACTTTACTTCCTGTGTAAATTTCTGTGGTTTCAACTTCCAGCCATCAGTTCTAATTTAGAGCCCTTCAGTAGCCAGTAATTTTTTTCTGTCTCTTACTCACACACCACAGCACAACTATTACTGTGATTCTCTTCACTGCTCTTTTCTGTTCTTCCCACCTTGCCTTTACCATGTGAACACAAAGTCTGCAGGTAGCACACCAGTATTGGTCTCAACAAGGCTTTCACAAAAGACTATTCCTTTCCTTTGTAGACCTACAGGGTACCACAGGGTGTTCATTTTCAGCTTCTTTTCTGAGCACTCTCTCCCTTCTCTGCCATACCCCGTGGACCACTTCCCGTGTCCCCCAGCTTGTGCTTTTGCATGGAAATATTTTCTTTTAAAGGGTCCTATTCTTCCAAGGTATTTAATCATTATGTGTTTGTCTCTACTTCTGTTTATCATTTCAAGTTGTCTGCAAGTTTTGCCAGCAGTGACATTGCAATTCCAGAGCCTGGAAGAAAATGTTAAAGAGTGTCATCTTAAATGTCCTCTAGTTTTCTTTTCCCTGTTGTTCAAAACACACTGGATTTCTCTGTTTATACCCTCCTCTTTTGTGATGTCTGTAGTACAGCTTTTTTGGAGTGACATGACCTGCAATTTTTATTTCAAGTTGTGCTTCTCCTTCATCTTCTCTTGGATCATAGCCTTCAGGCTGCCTGTGATCTAGGAACAGTTTCCGTCCTTTGGCAAAAATAACACATCTATAGCAGGACCAGGAGTTGTTCCTTCTGCTAACACACGAATTCCTTTCACCTAGGTGGAAAAACTCAGCCCTAAATTCCCTCTCAGATATTCTGCTCACTCATGCAGTGTCACTGATGAGGTCTCCTTACACAGCTGTACCACCAAGAGGGGATTGATCCGCTGGAGGTATCAAATCTTGGCTTGTTCAAGGATTCAAGCCTTGAGTTCAAGCCCTGGTTTCTTCACAGGAAGCCACGTAGCTGGAGGCAGACAAGACACGCAGCAAGGTAACACTTGTGTGCAGCTTTTGGTTGAAGCAAGCCCACATCTGCCCACTGGAGACTGAGCAGACGTACCCCCAGGGCTCAGTCAGCAGGGCTGTCTCTGTGGCCCCCCCCTCCCCTCCAGCATACACTGGGACAGTCAAGGAGGAACCCAGAATTTATGCATTTAAGCAAATGGGGAAAAAATATTAAGTAGAGATGTGCCTGGCAGACCTTTAATTGTAGCAAAGGTCTGTATGGAAGCATTTTTCTGTAGGGAGTGAAAAGGGCAGGGACAGCAAGGAGGAATGTCCTAACTCAAGCTCCCGCGTGGGAGCTGCAGCATTCCAGCCAACACAGCCAGTTTCTGAGATGACTCAGAGATAGAGCTGCATCCCAGGAACTGTATCACCACGGCTTTTCCTACTGTGCCTATGCATCACAGACCTGTGTAGCAGCCAACTGTTTATTTGAGGTAGCTGGAAAGCTGCTTCCTCCTTCATCTACCCCTTTCCCTCTACTCTTATTAAAGTCAAGGAGGAAATCTTTGTGCTGATTTTTAAGCAGACTGAAAGAAAAAAGTGGAGTTGGATGGCGTTTGCTTACCGTCAGCCAAATTTCAGACAGAAGTTTATGTGTTCAAAGAAATATAGATAGCAATCTTGACTTTTTTATTTGTTGTTTGGATTGCAAAAGTATCAGGAAGCAAAGGTGCCCTGGAACTAATTTCTATTGTATTCTCCAGACAGCTTGCTCGGTAGCATAAATTCTATTAATAGATGACCTCAGATATTGCCTTTTGAGCAGTGGTGCACTTTTGAGGAGCATGAGCAATGTTTGTCCATGTCTTTATAATTTCCCTACTCAATAAACAATGCTCTTTTCTCCCCTTCCCCCAAGTGTGACTGCTTCATCAGCACTTCCCTGGCTGTGTGTGAAACACGGGCATGCTAAACAATAAATCCTCTGTTTTCCACAGCTGTACTTGCACCAGTAAAACTCTTTGTACCATTCTGAGGCTGAAAGTTCTCACCCTTCTCCCCATTCTCCTTGTGCAGATGCAAAAGATTCTCAGAGAAAAACCCGGTTTGTTCAGCCACAGTGAGACTTACTTCATTAGCCCTTTAATCAATGAGAAGAAAGTCACTGGACTATGTGCCAGAGCTGCCATCCTGGAGTGTTGCCGAGCCCAGCTTCCAAAAGAGGGGCAGGGAGTTAATGCTGGAAATACCCTGTGATGTTACTAATGGCATGTGCTGAGCACTCAAAGGGGGACTTGTCACCTGCTGAGGAAAAGTCCCTTGCAGCCTCATTAACTGCAGCCAATGCAGTGGAAATTCCTGTGCATGCCTCTCTTCGAAAGATGCTGATCAAGAGATAAAAAAAATTATCTCTGAGCTTATTTTCTCTTTCCCTGCCTCTTTCTATCCTTTTCAAGTTCATGGATCTCAGACTTGCTAGTGATAAAGGATCCACTCAGAATCAAGATGCTATAAAAGAGGAGAGATGAAGATCAACACTTCAGCTCTTATAAGAGATTTTAATACAATCAGATGAAAAATTCAATGCTAAAACCATCTTCCATTTTGTTTTGTTTACCTACCTGGAGCAGGCTCTCACCAAAATCTCTTTTGCATAATTTCCCAAAGTATGACAAAACCAGGACTGATCTCTGGGAAGAATGGCCAGAAAGGAATGGAAAAGTTGCTGCTAAGCTTTCCCAAGCAGGCCTCAGATGAAAGGTGTTGTGCCTTCAATTTTTAAGTCCTGCTATTAAAGACACATGAACTCTGTCAACTTCCAAGTCCCCAGCTCATTTGCCTTGAAAAGCCATGGGGCTGAGCCAGCCCTGTTGGGCTGTGAGCTGCACATGGGTTTAACACCTACATTAGTGCTCTCCATCTGTCACTATGTGTAATTGTACTTCCCTACTGCTGCTTGCAGAGTGTTGGACGACCATGCAGAGCTACAGCTCTCTTCTAATTAAAGTACTTAGATTTAATCAAGGTTACAGCGGCTTAAGGATGACAGGCTGCCCACAGAACAGACAGCATCCTGAACCATCTTAGCTAACTGAATACATGGATAAAGAGGAGAGAGGAGAGAAAGGAAGCTGTGCTTTTGTTCCTTTCACTTTGCACTTCTGTATTCCAGTTGCCAGGGCTGAAGGCCAGCACTTGCTTTTGCAGGCAGCCAGAACTGCAGGCTGTGTGTGTGCTTTCTTTCATATCAGAGCTGTGGAGCTCTGCTGCTGGACAGACCAAACTGGGTGACATCACAAGGGAGGACATCCCTTGAATCACCCCTCCATCTGACCCTGCCACTGGGGGAGGCTGGAAGGCAGAAGTGGAGAGATGCTGGATGAGGAAGATGTGAGCCAGGAGTCCTGCAACCCTGTCGTTGCCACAGTACTGTGTGCCAAGTCCTCTAATGCCTCTAGCACCAGATTTTTCCCATCTGTAAATATTGTTTGCCATTGTCTAGCTAATTTTCAAGTGACACTTGAAGTTTTCATACTAGGTCATGGCTTCTACAAACAGCTGTGCCTGTCAAAGACTATCATTCCTAATTGGGGGTTACCATGCCCCTACCAGAAAGTGTTGTCACCTCAGCTCTGACAAGAAAAGGGCACACAAGCCCTTCCTTATCTGCTTCAAGCCAGACAGAAATATTGCCTTCCTCATCTGTGTACCCTCACCCTGCTGCCTTGCCCAGGAGCTCTGACTGGATCATGTCTTCTGGCAGGAGTAATAACTTCCAGCAACTAGGACAGGAATGCCTTCATCCAGGGCTGTTCAGTGCATAAAGAACATGCACCTAGATCTTCACTCTGCAGCACCAGCAGCAGGTACAAGACTATCCTTGCACATGTATTCTGTTTCCTAACCACACCTAACAACCGTGCTTCTGATATGTGTCTTCATCCCTGAGATGTCCATCCTGTGGACATCTCAGAAACTCTGTAGCTACAACAAGAATGGAAATGTCTAGACATGGCATTCACTTCTGTTAGTTTTAGTTTTATGGCTCTGGAAAAGGGATGCCAAGCCCTTAATGCAGGCAGTCATAAAAGCCATGCAACCATTCACTCTCACAGTCATTATGTTTGGGATTCAGATTTTGTCATTTTTGCCAGCTAAGACTGATCACCTGAACTCCCCACTGAAATGACAGAGTCATCAGTGGGCCAGACATGGTTCCCTCCCGGAAGTCACTTGCCTGAAAGCTGTGTTTGTGCTACTGCAGCATCATGCCTGAGCTTGCAGTACTGGCACATCTACTACCACACTTCTCTGTCAATGCTCAACCAACTTCTTAACACAGACTTATGGATTGCTTCAAAGTTCACATCTTAAAGGCACGAAAGTTATCTAGAATTCCTTTGGGCAGGGTCATGCCATTTGCTATTGGCTAACTTTTAAGTATCCATCACTAGAAAAGATTGTGCCAAAAGACACTACACAGTGCTTGACAAAAGATAGGCATCACATAAAGAGGCCAAAACACAGATGCAACATGACGTGAAACTATGGGCAAATGGGTGTATCTTCAGTTTTGCCTCTTTCAGGGGCTTCAGGTGTTTAATCTCTTATAAGACATAGTTAATGTACATTTAGAGTTCACTGACTAGAATCCTGTCTCAAGCAGGTCACAGGACCCCTTTTCTTAACAGTTGTCAGAAAAGGAGCTGATCCTTTAAACAGCTGGAATTGACCTTGTATGAAGGACCCAGCAAGTGGGGAGAGACAATTCAAAGACCCTTATCCTTTGGGCTCCCTCCAGCTGGGAATGAGAGAGGAGGTTGAATTCCCTTGGACAAAGGAGAGTGGAGAACTGGAAGCTCCATGGCACACATCTCATGGCACTGTCATTTGGTCTCATCTGTCCCGGGCAGGGCAGGGTTTGGGTTTGTGTGCCAGCTGAAGCAAAAACCTGTTTTAGGGCTGGCTGTGTGTAATTGCATAGCATTGAAACCATCACTGCAGACACTCCCTGAAAAAGTAAAGCTCCTTGAATGATTCCTGCATAATTGTAAGCTAAACATTTCTAAATTTTTCTTAATGTGAAAGTCCAAGCTATTTGTGCCTTTCCTCACTTATCCAGAGCTTGCTGGGACATCAAACCTGAGGCTTTTAAAGCACTGCTGCAAAGTATTGTTCCTCATTAAATTCTGTCCTTCTACACCCTCATTCCCTCACCTCACAGTATTAGGTGACACCGCTACCTTGCAACAGAAAGCCATTAGCTCCGAGAAGTGATGATAGCCTATTTCAGGACTGCAGCACTGCTGTGAACAAGGTGCTCAAGTATGATACATTATCCCTCCAAGGCTGAAAGTATCACCTCTGCAATGCTCCTAAACTCTGAGCTAGGTGAGGTTAACACCACAGCCCAGGTTTTTCATGTGGTAGAACATTACGATCCTAACTGAAAAATCAAGACTGTTTATACATACAGGACACTGGAGCTTAACACATTTTGCACTGCCCTGTGCCTGATTTATATATCCCATGTGGGCAGAAAAACTTATTGCTCAGAATATGTTCAGAATTTGTAAACTAATAACTATGAGACTAAAGACTACCATATAAACCAGCAATGGTAATTCCTCAGACATTACATTTATTTCCTTAACAGATGTAGTATAGTTTTATACTACAGTGTGGTAGTATAGTAGATTAGTATAATATAGTATATACTGTAGTATAGTTTTATTCTACTATGTATTTACTGCAGTTGTTCTGGTCAAGTCTGGTGTAAACTTTAAATAGTTTAATATATTTGTAATGACAAAGCAAATTCTGTAATAAAAACCCAAGCAGATTCACGAAAATGGAGCTCTGCTACAGCAGTTTCCAACAGAGCTAGATTACAAAATAAAGGGATGCCTGTCACTTGGGCAATAAAGGACAGATTTATTTTAAACCAGGTTTTTCTACCCTGTCACATTAATGACCTGTACCGTAGCTCATGCCATTCAGATGTTTAAATAAAGGGGTAAGTAGGTACTTTTCTGGCAGCAACCACTTCTCTCTGCATCTATGTTTATAAAACTGTAGGCACCTGAAATATGATTCTTCTAAGGCTTCACTTGAACTCAAAATTCCCACACACTCAGCCAAGATGAATCTTCCTCCAAGCAGAATACACTTGCTAGTCCTATCATAGAGCAACACTGCACAAAACTGCTGGGAACAAACTGAAGAGTGTTTTATCCAATTGCAACCGCCTGAGGTCAATGAAGAAGGTATTAGTTTTATTTTTAGCTTGCTTTTACAGCCTGATTGCATTTTCCATAAGATAATCCAGTAGAGGTTCTCCTCTCTGTTGCTTTGGGTTTCTTTTTAATCATCAAGTTTGCCACATTACTAATTAACAAGCTCTTAATAAATCACTGATTGTTTAATATGAATCAGAAGAAGAAAACACTGGCATCACATGACTAAATTTTTTCATAGTTTGTTAATAGAAACTCCAGGATATTTGTCACTGAAGCATCCCAGCACCTCTCAAGAAATGAAGGATTTGGTCTCATAGCAGCAATGCGAAGTGGAAGAGTGATGTAAAAAGAGGCTGACAAGTAGGAAGCAGAGCAAAGATCAATTAAAAAACTTGCTTTTGGTCTTAAAAGAAATGGGTAACACCAATGTCAAGGCAGAGTAGGCTGTTTATCAGTTCATCTTACCTGACAACCATTTTGCATCCTGGGGTTAGCTTTTAGTTTAGATTGGAAGACTATAGGAAGAAGAACAGGCTACAGATGAAAATCAAGAGCCTAACCTGCTTTTAGTTTGGCTTTTGATATCAGATACCAAAGGTATATTTGCTTTTGTGTAAAGCTGGAGTCTTTGCTTGGAAAAACCTGCACCATGGAATTTTAGTAATGTCAGCAGTAAAGGTTCAGTAATCACAAATCAAATTTTGAGAAATCATCGGATTAGTGTAAAAACCATAGGAATGTTTTTAAAGAAATGCTCTTTTTGTTTTCATATTTGTCCTTTCTTTCTCTTTAACAGCATTGAGCTATTTGCTTTGCATGACCAACAGTCAAAGCACTGTGCAAATTGCATGGAGAAAACTCCCACCAGAAAATTCTGTACCTTTTTGTAAAAATATTTCAGCTATGCATTTACCTATCTTTTCAGTGTGTAAAGCACACTTAGTCTTGGTCTTAAAATGGTAGTCTTGTCTCTGTTAATTTCCTCTCAGATAGGACTTGGTGGCTGGGAACTTTTAATTCCTCTCTTCAGCCACTTTTTTACTGTTACAATAAATCTTTTGATCAGAAGCTAGAATACTGGAGCTGAATGAGAGTGTATGCAAATTCAGTAAAAGCCTTTGCCCAGTTGATTCAATCTTCCCTTTAATTCCCATGATGATCTGCAGTAATGGATAAAAAGTATGAGCAGGAGAAAGAAGGGAAAAAAAACAAACCAACCCTCAGGAAGCAATTTTAATTGCTGTGAGGAAGCACTGGAGGCTCTTGGCCCCGGGGAACTCTCTCCAGTTCACTGGAGGCTTTCAGATACCGTGGTGATGGGGGACTTTATGAATAACTAGGTAGATAAATGGTAAGTGCTTTTGATCTCTGCTACCCTGTATTTCATTCTGTCAGCTGGAGAAGAGGCTATTCAAATCTGTCGGCTGTAGGAGGTCAGCCAGGAGAGAGAAAATGTCTTCATTACAGCCGTCTGTTCAGCCAGGCCTCCCAGCTGACCTCGGCGCCCGGGCTTGTCAGTCAGATGAGGCAAATTTTCCAACTGAGGGAAGATGTCGCTGCGCCAGATTTTTATCCCTGGTGTAAGAGCTTGGAGGCAGCAGCATAAGGCCAAGGAAGAGTTAGCTCACATTTTGACATCTCCCCCAAAACTGCCATGGGATTCACAGGAACCTTTCCCTAGTGGAGTGCATGTGGGGTACCTGAACTCATTTTGCTCAGCACTTTTTCAGTGCCACTGGGGTAGGAGACTCCAAAGGCAGGCTCAAACTGAACCACTATAGAAGACAGAATAACTCTGCCATTAGACATGGTAAATATTGATTATATTTTCTGTCCTGAATCTTCTCATTCAGTGAAGTCCCCTCTCATAGGACTGATATAAATTTCAGGCAAAAGAGCTGAAGTTCTATTTAGCTTCTATTTCAGGCTGAAAGTGAATTTCTCATTTTTAAAGATCCCACCCATTTTTGTGGCAATACTCAGGAAGGAAGCCAGGACAGGTTATAACGATGCAGAGCCCCGTCTAATGGTGAAGGAAGATCTCAGCTTTTCAGGATGGAGAAGGAGGTCACATTTTTGCAAAGGGATGCATAAAAATTGAAATAGTAATTCCAATCTCATTATTTGGTAATGGGATTTGTAAACCTCATGTTCACAGGCTGAGATAAACAATATATGCTTCATGAATCCCTCTTGGAGGAACTCCTTGCAGCATAGCTGAATTACACAGTAAGTTATCATTTACAAAGAACAAAAATAGGAAAAGGAGTCAGTGAAATTAATTTATGCCTAAAGGATTTCTCACTTTTTGGATTGAAGGGCAAGGAAACAGTCTCCTCTAAAACCA
This sequence comes from Pomatostomus ruficeps, assembly GCA_013400735.1. Taxonomy (NCBI): domain Eukaryota; kingdom Metazoa; phylum Chordata; class Aves; order Passeriformes; family Timaliidae; genus Pomatostomus; species Pomatostomus ruficeps. The sequence goes on from VYZT01012457.1 coordinate 108,466, forward strand.
CACTTGTAATGGAGATGATTTTACTGTGTTAGATCATTTCCAGAAAACATTATAAAAATGTTCCCTTTACTCAAGCCAGCCAGGTTTTAATAGTATCAAAGCAAAATATAGTCTGCTATTAGCATGAAATAACATTAGCATAAATAGAAAAGAGTAAGGACACTTGAAAAAAATTCCACATAAATGGCCTGCTCATTTCACTGGACATCACTGTAGCTGAGAAACTGTGAAATTTCCATAACAATCAAGTACAGAGAAAAACAAACAACAATTTTATTGATAGGGAAATTACATCCAGTTGCTGAATATAAAACTACAGCGCTGTTCAATGGCCCTTTAACAGCACTGAAAGTATATATTAATTTGTAAGTGTAAATGAAATGTAAACAAAATATTCAGTTCAGTCTGGCCACAGAAATGTCCTCCTAGTATTTCAGGGCAGGAACCCAGGAGACATATATTTGGATTCCATATCCTAGACCCCGAGCTAGTGGCATCTGATACCTTTGTGGAAAAGATTTACACAGCTGCTGTGTGGTGATACACTCATGACAAAAAGCACCATACCTACTGGCCTGTGAGACATTACTGGCTTTGGGGGAGAAGGGCTCCTTTGGGGTATTTGCTTGCTTTCCTTTAGAAAGAGTATCCTTCAACACTTTGCTCCAATAATCCCAGATACTGCAGTTAGAAGTTACGCTCTGCTGCAGCAGAGTTTTCCTGTGCAACAGGACTGTGTTCCCAAGGGAAGCGAAGTGCTTCTTCTACTGTCTGAGGATCAGTAAGGAAAGCAGCTATGGAAAGCGAGTCCAGCTGGGAGGGGCCATACCAGTGATCACTACACAGACACAGAGCTGGCAGCCAGGGCATGGGGCCCTGGCTGCCCCAGCAGCCCCTGACTCCTTCAGGTCTGGGATATGTGTGGTAAAGGCAGCAGAGTTGCTTAGTTTTCTTAACGAGCACCTTCCCAACTGAACTTCAGCAGCTGTCACCACGAAGCTTGGAAAACCCACAGGGAGTCTGGGGACTGTGACACCCAAGCTCACTGGAGCCCCAGAGTTGCTGTGGTGGCAGACCCTGGGTTGCTGTGGTCCCAGCGAGCCAGGCTGTGGCAGATGGGACCCAACCACCCATCCCAACAGTCCTGGTAGCAGCAGATTCCTTCCTTTCACCTGTAAACATGCCTAGGTACTGAAGACCTCTCTTCCCGTCACCTCCTGCACACATAAACACCGCTGCAAAGTAGCTCCAAAGAGCCACCCAGTCAGCACAAGGGTGCTTTACATCCCCTGCATGCTCTGCATGGCAATGAGTGATTCCCCCCTGGGACAGCACAAGGAAGAGAAAGGCCCTAAAATGACGCCTTTAGCTGCACTCCTGCCAGGCAGTCCCCACCAAGCCCACCCTGGATGGCTCATCCTCAAAACAGTGAGAAAGGTTTGGGAGGGATGCAAGCGATTGTGTGGCTGCACGAAGCCCGTTGAACAGTTAATGCTTTAACCTTGCGTATAATTTATACAATAAACAAAGTCACATGCTTCTCTAATAATTTAGATGTAAGCAAATGTTGATTTATTCAGGAAGGCTACTGCCAGCAGCAAAGCCTGCAGCACTGAAATTTGAATTAAACTAGGACAGAAGCAGGCTAGTCTATAATAACATTTGTATAATTTTATTTTTGCCCTTGGCTCAGTTCATTTCCTTCTACAGTAGATGCATGAAATTGGTTCTTCAGCCACCTTTAGCTGATGTTCATTGATATTGGGGGTAGGCAGAGAAGCAAGAGAATGTAACCTTTTTAGACTTTGTGTTTGCAATCATAAGGCCATGAATTCTTAGGTCTTTTATGACAATAATTTTCTTCTGTGCCTTTCCTTTCCACAGTACTCTTGGAAATGCTCCATGTCACCTGAAATGATGGGGCTTTTCTCCCCATTTCTTTTTCCTGCATGGAGACTTCTAGAACAGAGCTTGCTAAACAGATGCAAATGTTGTGTTGTTTTTATTCTTTTATTCAGGCCTGAGGGCATGAAATTGGAGTTCTCTTACCCTGTTTTCAACATGAAGGAAGGGGACTGTATGATACTTCAAAAATGATGGTGAAAAAAATACACACTAGTACAGATAACTGGAATGGATCCCTTGGCTTCTTTTCCAACTTTGTGTTTGAGGAGGAGAAAATAAGCTGGGTAAGGGGGAAGATGCAGGCCAGCACAGGGCAGTGGTTCTGTTAGGGGTTTCTGGTGGCAGTGAAAGTCCTGCTCCCAAGCCTCAGAAGCACAAGAACACAAAGATGAAGTGTTTCACTTTTGTCCAGAGAACCCACAAGAGGTTTCCAAGTGAACTCAGAGGTTCCCTCTCTGCAAGTGAACTCTTCTGTTCCATTCTGGCCATCACTGGGCTCTTAGCAGGGACCATCGTACTGCAGAGGGAAGCCCATGTGTTATCTGCCTCTGAGCCCACAGGTCCTCCGCAGTGCTGGGCTGATATGCCCTGGAGACCCTGCTTGAAATGCTTCTCAGGGCATTTCCAGTTGTGCTGAGCCAAGAGGGACACTCTTAGGCTGAGGGGACTCTATGGGCAAAGGAATGAAAGCAGAGAGGAGACTGGAGAAAGGGGAGGTGTTGTCCTGAGTTTTGCAGTTCTTCAATGTTTCTCTTTGCTGTAGTACTTTCTCATGCATTCTGTTGTAAACATGGCCATGTTTTTGCTAACTGTCCTTGTTGTTTTCATTCCATTCTCCTAGGTGGAGACATGTGATGGATTTGTCCTTTGACCAGTGTGATTGAGGGGTGGTAATTTCTACCTCCAATCCACGGTGATTTCTAAGAACATATAAATAAAGGTCAGAGGGTTCTGCCCTCTCTCTTTTGGCTCTCTCTTGGCTCTCTTAGCTCTTTCATTGCTCCTTGGCCTGGTCGACTGCACGTGTTTTCTTTGTGTCCAAACAGTGCGACAGGGAGGTGAGGGAGACAGGAGCTAAGAACAGCACTGGCAGAAGAGTGTTAACATCTCTGTCTGGCAACGTCACAAAATCATATTTTGGCTGCAGCCAGGATGAACAAGAATGTTGCATGAGATTGACTTATTTTTTTCCAGACATACACCTGGCCAGGTGCAAAAACTCACATGCCCATCACAAACTGAGCTAATAGTGTTCTTATGCATAACACCCATGTATGTGGTGATTTCACAGCTGCCATTTTTGATAAAGAGTAACTTCATTTTTGCAGTCCTCTTGGTTGCAAATAAAAGCTTCTTAACAGGAGTCAAAATTAAACCAAGTCCTGCAAGTCCAGGTCAGTTTCTGGGACTCATGACCTGTCTGTGTCCCCAGCACACACAGACCCTGAAATCTGTCAGTAACACTTTCAAGATGAGCCCGATAAAAGTTTGAGCAGAAACAGCCACCTGATGTGTTTTAGTAGAAGACTGTGGCTGACTGCTAGGATGGGAAATGCCAGCCTCAAGCTCCTCCATCGTAAAAGTAATATACTCCCTCTCCTCACCACACAGTGACCACAAAACTGGTACCAGTCCATGCCACTCCGAATGACCTATTGCCTCAGGAGTGCAAACACTGAAACCAGACAGCTTTCCAGTCCTAGATCCTAAGAGTATGTGACCTATGGATGCCTTGAATCCTATGGCCCCATATGACCCATCTTGCACTGTCTCACCTGGAAAGTACATTCCCCTTTAATCAGCTTTCCCTAGCTGTGGACCATAGCAAAGGGAGCAGGGCCACCTCTGTGTGACTTCTGTGTCCATTCAGTTCTGTCCATGGCAATACTCACAGACCTTTTTTTCCAGCCCCTACTCCTCTTCCTCTCCCCACCTGCTGGTTACTGTAAGAAAGGGAAGGACAAGTTGGGGGTATTTCCTTTGCCAAAGCATGTGGGAAGCAGCAGCAGACTGCAACACCACCAGCCACAGCTTTTTAGGCTGCTCCTTGGATACCACAGCCATGTGCCCCTGACCTGGGGCAAAGTCATGGTTGAGCCCTTACTTCCCTTATTATTAAGTAAAACATTGGAGGAGATCGTCAGCTGGAGTAAATATTTATTGCTCCTTGCTCTTGCCCACTGGTTTCTGAAAGCACACAGAAATAGTCATATTTATGCCGTTAACACTGATCTTGGCTCATGCTTCTGCAGTCAAATAAATAAATATCACTGCATCCCATTTAGCTCTGTTAATGCCACATTAAGAATGGCATGTTTTGACATAACCACTCCTTCCCATGTTTTTTTTAAACACCATAAATGAAGCATTAAAACTCCCAATCCATCACAGTGACATCAGATCAGTGGACTGTGACTTTTATGACATCAGAACAATTGATTATATGACTCTTTTATATGTAGCTTGCTATGCAATGATTGCTCTTCTCTCCATATATTACATCCTAACATCTTGGAGTAATCTCAAGAGATAAAAAGGAATCACTGTGAAGCAGTGAAGTACAGTGGTTACAGAATTGCCATAAAACTGTCATAAAAATTGTAGAGAAAAAAAGTGCCTTTAAAGATGGCAATGTTCCATTATGGGTCCCTAGTTAATGGTCTGGAGGTGCCCTATGCATACCTTACCATATTTACTGCTTCTGGATATTTCTGTACCTTTCTCACAGAAGATTATATGGTTATCAAGACACGCTGGTTTCTCTGCACACTTTAAGTCTCTTTACCCCGTTATATCACCTCTAACAAGTCAAGTGATGTTTGCACCAGGCAAAATTCAGTATTTCTTTTCAAATAGCCCCCCAAAAAATGAAAAATAAGAAGAAAAAAATCTGACAAGGAAAGGGAGGTATAACCTGTTTGTTGTTAAAAAACTGCTGAAAGAAAGCAGATATTATATAGTGCTTATAAATAAAGGTATTGTTAAAATTAGAATCAAGGTAGTGAATAAGCAGCTCTCTCCTGCTGAGAAGTGACATGGAAAGCTCTGCCCAGAAGAAAGATCTCCAACTGGATTTTTTACTGTAAAACCACATGTACCTGGGCCCAGTTAACATGCAAGGTACTGTGCAATGTAGATTTATGTTTTCTTGTGCTCTCCAGGTTACCCACACAAAGCTGCTACAAGGAGCAATGAGCAACCCAGTGCTTCTCTTTTTCAGATACAGATGTGGCTTTTGCGGGACGATAAGCAAAAGCTAATTTTTTTTTTTTATTTTATCTTTTCTTTTAATCTCAAGGCAATTCAAGGTAAACAGAAAGGTGGTACAGTCATAAGGACAGTGTAAGTCATAGCAGAAGTTAATGCCTTGGGGTCCTGAACAGTGAGCTCTGGCAAGCCTCATCCCTTCTGCTGCAGATGTTCATGTCCCCAGCTCTCCACCCAAGCACCCTGTCCCTCCTCTGAGCAGGGTCACAGAAAGCATCATGTGCCAGTGCCCTCCCTGATCCTCCCTGATCCTCTCTGTGCTTTCCTGGGGTTCACCATTGCTCCAGCACCCACAGGACCCACAGAGGCATCTGTCTTACTACCTCTGCTCCTGCAAGGGGCGACTTCCGGCAGAGGAGACAGGCCAGTGACCAGAGCAAGGGTTGCTGTCCCTTGAGCAGCTGCAGCTGTGGCTGCTCCACATGGGAGTGGGCACCCACAGCTCCTTCCCCAGGGTGTCTGCCTCACTAGAGCAGTACAGCAGCTTCAAGAAACACCTTAACATCTTTAAAATACTTTGGGATCCTTACACAGAAGGCACTAGAGAAAAGATACATTTGTAGTAAAGTCTCAGTGGTCTCAGTCTCAGGTGTGCCAACACCTTCCAGTCACCCTCAGAAACGATGCAGGAAAAGAAAAGCAGGGCCTCTCTGGCTAGTTTTCTCCAGCCTCTTCAGCACTCACACACACACACACACAGACACACACACGCCTGGGAGCTCCAAACCACAGCTGGACAGGACATTTGCTGTGGGGAGTAAACACAGACTGTTGGCCCCCCAGTCAAAATTGCCAAGCAAGGAAAGCTGCAGAGAGTTCAGCAGCCTAAAAACCAACCCCCAGTTATGGTGGCACCTCTGGGAAAACCCTGGTACTGTAATGGAAGGGGAGATTCATCAGACACTCCCGGCCTGGCTCTGTACTCACATGAAGCTGGGACCTGGATAAATTACTCCATGCCTTTTTTTCTTCTTCCTCTGTCCCTCCCAAACAGGCATATTCTGGCAGGCTGAGAGAAAGTCTAAGCTATATAAGATGATGAATGATTAGTACTTATCCCTCTTTCAAGGATCTGCACTCTCTTATTGGGGTGAGAGGGGAAGAGATGTGTGGCTGGGACCTTTACAAGTGCCCTTTGCAGACTCCAGGGTGATTTCAAGGGCAGCTTACGGCACAGGATATTGACAACAACAGAGCCCATCTTGAACACACACCCTCAACTCACTCTTAATTTATATGCAGACCAAGCAGCAACATTATTGTTCAGCTGGGGGCATATTTAATTGCTGAATGTTCTGCAGATGTCTTGCAGGCTGTATAGATAAAGGCATTTTAAGTTGCTGACTTATAACAGCACATCTTTCTTCTTTTAACATAAAAATTCCTACCTCCTTTGATGGATGTGGAATTTTTAAGACTGAAATCCTGTGCAAGTCCTTGAGAATATTTTAGCGAACATTAAACTCCTTGACACTGTGAGGGAGTAGCTAAACCCTCATGCCTTTTGGGGGAAAAAATTAGCTTCATTACTGTAAAAGCAGTGTTTTCCCATGACACGAGACTGAGGAAGGTCTATTGTTGTTTCTTAAAACCCAGCAGTGTGACTTGCCAGGCTCTAGCCAGACTCTGAAGTGATGGAAGTTTATTTAAGTGCAAGCAGTCGGCTCAGTGCTGAACAAGACATACAAGGAGCCCAGATCCTTGCCCTAAGGTGGCTCCCCAAGGGCAGCTCTGCGAGCACTGCTGGTGCCAAGGGTCCAGCATAGCTTCCCTTCACTGCAATACTGTGAACTGCCAAGCAATTCAGGACCAGCCCCATGAACTTAAAGCTCTTGTCTATTGCGAGTTCGTATCTTATACTCAGGGACTAAATGCTGCATATTGTGTCTGGGTTTTGGCGTGTTTTTAACCTTCAAGACTAATCAGATTTACAAATGCTTGTCCCCTGTATTTTTTTAATGACACCTACAGTGTTCTTTCCGGCTTGTGCCACACCAGGACACCTCTGTCCTAGTGACATAGGTGTCTGACAATTTGTCAAGGAGATAGCCATAAGTTAGGTAGAAAACTGGACTCCATTAAAAAAAAAAAAAAAAAAAAAAAAAAAAAAACCAAAGAAAAAAAAAACCAAAAAAAAACCCCATAAAAGCTGGGAGGAGGCAACTTGATGTGGCATGGCTCCTGGCAATGAGGAAGCATGAGTGCATACTGAAGCTTAGAAATAGAAAGTGATGTCCTCATAAAAATATGGCTCTAGGCTGGTGTGCCACTAGAAATTCTTCTGTCAGTTTAGAATATTTTGCTCTAAGGGATCTCTACTTTCAAATGGATCTTTTGATGCAAAATAGGCTGCACAGACAGAGATAGTGTTGAAGAAGGGAGAGTTGCATTTGCTCCCAGTTATGCTTGGTAAACTGGAGATTTTTAGATAGGCTTTTTGATCCCAAAGTTTTGAGAGGGCAGGTGGGTTACCCTACCAGTGCGTTAGGTCTCCAGGTTTTTCTAACTGAAAACTGTTACTGATGCCAGGGCAGCTAAATAATACTGAAAGCTTCAACAGTGCTGGTTATCAGGGGAACCTCTTTAGCCTAATTTGAAAGCTCAAAGCTTCAGGCAACCGATTTTTTTTCATTACAGGCTCTTTTGTGTGATGTTCCAATGCAGTATATCCAATCAATGATGCCATATCACGCATGGTACCATCATGTGGATGTTTATTCCTCCTGTGTTTTGTATTTGACTTGTTAAACTGCAAGAAGAGTTCAGGGAACAAACAGGGGAAAAAATAAAAAGCAAACTCCTCAGCTCCCCTGCTGTAGAAATTTAAAACTAGTGAGTACACAAGCCTCAGCGCTCCAAGAGAAATGAAAAGAAGCGGAAAGTGAAAATATATACATATGTATACACATGAACAAAACATGAGCCATAGTCATGGCAATCTGGGCTCCAATGTGCCAAACAAAAGGGGTTATTCCTTCAAGCAATCTTTGTGTTGTAAAATTTAGGGCACGGCAAGGCTGGTTTAGGATCACACTGCTATAAGACTACACAGTTTCTGTACAATAAATTCCACTGGACAATTAGAGCAGGCTGTTTTGGAGGATTTTAATATTGCATCTTCTAAAAAAAATGATGTTAAGGATAGTCTGGATGGAGAGAAGGGGACAAGACTAATTATCAAGATACTCATTCATCCTTTCTTCTGCAATTCCTTTCACACACACACACTTCATTATTTAAGTTCATTTGAGGGAATTACAAGAATTGCAAGGATTCTTTCCACATAGATTTTTTTAACACAAATAATAATGGGCCAGATCTTCAGATTAAATAAATCAGATTGTTTCATTTACAGTGTGCTTGCGTAAATAATGTTAAATTGATTTTACTTATTAGGATGCCAAAAATAAAAGTAAAAGCAGGCTCCATGATGAATAATTCATTTACAGAGGGTACTGATGCCTTCTGAGGTTTTGGCCCAGAAAAGCAGGAGCAGCGTAAGGAAACTCCATCATTTCATAACTCTTTTGATTTAATTTCTTGTGAGATTCTTCACTTTGGAACAAGCTCAGCTCAACTTAAACCAGTGCTCACATTAACTGCATTTTTTGTGTTTACAAGATTTTACTTCCAATCTGGCTTCTCTCACCCCTCTGTTCTGAAGCAAGACACAAACCTGCATTTCTGTAGTCCCTGGTAAGTGAGATACTATGAGACAGTTGTTTTCTCCTTGTCTTTTCACAGAGTCACTCTCATTTAAGAACTAATACTTGTATCTTAATATCAGCAACAATGGGGCAAACAGACAATCAAAAGTGTCAGGCATCCGACAGAGACAGACTGAGCTGTTTTCTTAGACCAGGAGAAGAATCCCTTCTTTTTATGTCTTGATGGTGCTTAGTGACAGCTGATGGTGCTGATAACCTTGTGCTGTCATTGACATGAGCCAGGCATGAGGCTGTTCCATCCTGCAGGGCTGCATCCTGCATTTGCCACTATCCTGAAGCACTTACCAGGTAGCCAGGTAGCTGGATCTTACATTGGTTTTTTTTTTTGGTTGGTTTTTCGGTTTTTTGTTTTTTGGTGGGGTTTTTTTGTTTTGTTTTGGTTTTGTTTTTGCTTTATCCTAAAATATAAAATCATCTTACCACTATTTATACATTTCTATAAAAGCAAAGTGTCTGTGGACACACACTGGCCTCGAGTTCAACCACTGCTGCTATCCTTTTCCTGCATTAGCTCCTGGCCATGTGAATCTTCATGGTAAGTCAACGATGATTTTGTTGATTCCTGGAAGATGTCATCAGTGCATCTGTGATAGTGAGGGAAGCAACACTTACACACACACTGGGTATATTAATCTCATTTACAAGGGAGGTGTTATCCAAATTAAAGGTATTGTCAACTTCATAAACAAATCAGTGCGCGAGTCAGCTGGGTGTAATCAGATGAGACCTCTTTTCTCCTTTAAAGGTTTTGGTGTCAGAATAATAAATCAAACAGCAAATTGATCAAATTCATGCAAGAAGAGCAAAATTTTCCTTCTTACACCTATCTGTCTTACTCTGTATCCACAAAGTTCACATCTGTTTGTCCACCTTTCAGATATTTTCAGTTCACGTCATTTGTAAGCAGGAATTAAGAAGGTAAACCTAAGGAAGCAATGACTGCCACTCAGGATACTCAGTTAAATAGTGAAAAAACAGCACTTTCCAGGAGAAGAGCAAAGAAATGCATGATTAGGAAGCAAGGTGAGCCAGCTAACCTCTCAACCCAGTGAGGCAGAAACAATGGAAAGGTCCGCCCATGTCTGCAGGGGAACTGCAGACCCCAGGAGTCCTAAAAATTGTGCCAGCACCTGCCAAAATGTGCCTGGAGTGGCACAACATCACCTACCTTTTGAAGCCCTTGCAAATCTGAAATGAAGCTCAGTAAACCAACACTAAATACAACTGTAGGTTTTAGGCATTTACCCTGTGAATGCATAGCGTATAACCAGGCATTAAGAAACTGGAAAAAAACCAACACAAACTTGCAAAAAACCAAATCAACAACAACAAAAAAAACCCCCAAAACATGTAGGGACTGTGCTTATATAAACATCATAGCTAAGAGATGTATGAATCCAGGTGTGTTACAAACATTATGCTCAAATGACGTAGCAAGTGACATTAGAAGGAATGCTTTCCATACAGGCAAAGGCAATCTGGTACAGAATTACCTGCAGAATTCAGCACAGCAAGGACAGCAATTTTACCTACTGCCCGATTATTTTTTATGACTGGCTGGGAGCAGTATTCTTCTGAAATATCATGACCCAGACGTTCTGGAAGCACCAGCATCCCCACAAGCAAGGGTTTTCCCTTTTGCTGCTTTTTATTTTCACTTTGTGCTGGCGCAACAAAACATGCATTTCTGTCAAGTCATATGGTAGTAAGTATGCTCAAATGAATGTCCCTCCTAACAATAATGTCAAAAATAACTCATTTTTCCAAACAGCAAATTTTAATTGCCACCTTAATCAGTGTAATAATCAGTGCAATATGGAGGGTTTGGACCTCAGTTCATCAAAGCATTTAAACATGTGCTAAGTATCATTGCACTTGTGTGTTGCCCTGACTTTGCAGTGTTCAGTGTTTTCTTGTGAGATTTTTTCTGTCATGGCCATGAGAAAGTCTAACAAGAAAACACTGAACACTGCAAAGTCAGGGCAACACTTGTGCAAATAATGCAAGAAAATAAGCAGACTGAAGGGCAAAATTAAACTCTTTAAACCAGTGAATGACCTTGTTGCTATTATAGAATCATGGAATAGAATCATTTTGGTTGGAAAAGACTTTTAAGATCATTGAGTCCAACAAATAATCCAAGTCCACCAGTAAACCTAAGTGCCACCTCTACACATCCCTTAAATATCTCCAGGGATGGTGACTCATCTTCTTCCCTGGACAACCAGTTCCAATGTTTGGTCACCCGTTTAGTGAAGAAATTTTTCCTAATATCCAATCTAAACCTTCCCTGATGCAACTTGAGATAAGGTCTTCCTTTTGAATTTCCTCTTCTGCAGACACACCAGTTCTGTCAGCTGCTCCTCATCAGACTGGTGCTCTAAACTCTCCACCAGCTTTGTTGCCCTTCTCTGGACATACTACAGCCCCTCAATGTCTTGTAGTGAGGGGCCCAACACTGAGCACAATATTCAGGTATTGTGAGGAGTCTCTCTAAGCAGGATCCAGTAGGCACTTCCACACACACACAAAAAAAAAAAAAGAATCAGTAAAACATAATGAAATTTCAGTACCCTGAAGAATCCAGCAAGTAAAATTTAGAAAACACCCTGTGAAAAGATGAGACGGTCTCCAAATAGTAATCAGGAAACAGGTCCCCTCCCATCACTGATGATCCCGTTGTGTTGCAGGGGTGGCTGCCATCTGCAGTGACCCAGGAGCACCCAGTGGCTGAGCAGGGAAATGGGCACCTGGACCCTGACAGAGCCCTCAGGCAGTCTGTGATCCAACTCAGCAATTTAAGACTATGGTGTTTACATATCTTCCTGCAATTCTCTCCACAGTCTGCCCAGCAGTCTTTCTAATTGTCCCATATTTCTTTAAAAATATTTTAGGAAACTCAGTTGGACAAAGCCATTCTGAATAAAGCATTGATTGTGTAGCTCATAATTTTATTAGGAAATAGAGGGGGTCTGTGCATAGCTTTGACTCGGCTGCTCACAGATAGATACGTATGTGTTTATACACACATACAGATATACACAGAGGAGTATTCAGTAGTACTACTCCTCCAAAGGAGTTCTCATAAGACAAGTCATTTTTAAAACCTGAAAAAAAGGTAGCACAACGTCTTTGTTCCCAGTATAAAAAGTAATATGAAATTGCAGTATGTTTGTTTCCACAAACTTACACCTTGGATCTGTGATATGATCCCCACAGTAAAATTCATTTAGAGATCAAGATAGAAATGAGAAGTACAAACCTGGGGTATTCTATAGGAACTTTGCTATTGACTCCAGTTTGACAAGGAGTACAGTTGCCATGAAAATTATTTTTCCTTGGGATATATCAAGCCCTTCAGTACCAAGTAACTGTCCAAAAAATCCAGAAGGGTGGTGTGTGGTACACATCTTTGTACAACTTTGTAGGTTCCTTATTCTCTAAAGTGCTATGATACAAGCATTCATTATAAGGAAGTTTGCAACTTAAATTTTTCACTTAGTAAAGTTTTGCAGCTGAGTTTGTTAAGAAGACTGAAAATACACACATAAAATCAAATCCTGCAGCTGTATAGCTAAGACCATAGAGGAAAGTTGCTGTATTAACTTTACTTGAGAAATAGATTGTGTCTTTGTGATCTTACAACATCACTTCTCACTGAAATCTGGCAGGCATGTAGTTCCTTTCACAAACAGAAGTCATCTGCACCAATATAGTATAGTTAAGATGATTTATTTGGATTTCCTTCAAGCTTTTGACAAGATCCTTTACTTTAAAAAATCTTGTAAAAGCTGTACAGTAGAAAAGTAGTGTTGTTCTCTGTTGTAAAAAGCAGACTGGGAGACAGGAACTCCTGACTGCTCATTGTATTTCCTTTGATCTATATGCCCTGTTCATAATACGCCTGACACTTATTCCTTCTGTGGCTTTGGGCAAGTCATATAATCTCTCTGCCTCGTTTTCCTATCTCGAGGGGTATTGCATGGATTAGTTAGTCCATGTTTGCAAAGCAGCTGAAAGAGTATTCATTGGATTCTCCCAGGGAAGTGCGGACACTTAGCTTCTTGGGAAGTCATGACCAATAAATTCTAAGGCGTGCTACAGAAAATAAAAACCAGAAGAAAAACGAATCCAGCTTTGACACCGACTCCACTTAGTTTAGTTCAGCTTATTCCTGAAAAAGGCTGCACACATCAACTCCCTTCCCACAACTATTAAAGGATCCCAGGACCTGCCCAGGTCCTTCAGTGTGGATGTTCCCTGTACTATATGGACACAAACACACGTACCCGAACCAGGCCAAGGAGCCAAAAAGGAGAGCCAAATGAGAGAGCCAAAATGAGAGGCCAAAGAGAGAGGGCAAAAAGAGAGAGGGCAGAACCCTCTGACCTTTATTTATATGTTCTTAGAAATCACTGTGGATTGGAGGTAGAAATTACCACCTCTGAATCACACTGGTTAAAGCATAAATCCATCACAAGTCTCCGCCTAGGAGAATGGAATGAAAACAACAAGGACAGTTAGCAAAAACATGGATAGTTAGCAAAAACATGAATAGTTAGCAAAAACATTAATAGCTAGCAAAAACATGGCCATGTTTACAACAGCATGCCTGAGAAAGTATTACAGCAAAGAGAAACATTGAAAAACTGCAAAACTCAGGACAACACTTCAGGTTTTGGGCATGGCTGCTGTTGAGAAAGAAGGACAATGAAGTACTCCCAAGGGGGACACCAAAACCTCTCTGAACGAGTGTTTGCAGTAGTGAGCTGGCAGAGGAAAATAAACAGTGAGTGAGTGACACTTGCTGATACCCATTGTCCCATGCAGTTGAAGAGGACTGTGAGAAGCCTGAGAGTAACTGAAAAGCATTGGTGTATTCTGAATTTGGAGATGACTGATGATCAGATGAAATTTATCTTGGATGACTATAAGAGAATAAACATTGACAGGGTTTTCTCTGTGACCTCATAACTTTTACTTTGATTTAAGTTTGGCTTGAATTTGCTGCACAGTCACAACCAGTACACTTTCATGTCTATCTGTATGATAGCATAGAAAAATAACTGAAGATCACTTCTTGGTATCAGTGTGGGTGGTTTAGCTGACCACCGAGTTCAAAAGGCAAATTGAAAACAAAAGCTAAGAGAGAAATCAAAAGACACAATATCACAGCCAAGCCATTGATACGTGGCAGCAAATCACCAAGCAAAGGAATATATTCTCAGCATTTGTGATCCTGCCTGATCATTCTGGGAACTGCTTTTCTCTGTTGGCTGAAGTCATAAGAGCGAAGGTGGCTGCTGCTGCATTAGCAGCATTTTTTCCTGCAGAAGTCCAGAACACAGAGGGATAAAGCCACCTTTGCCAGTGTGGGTGCATCTGCAGTAGTCGTTTTTCACTTTGGAGTAGCTATCAGTGCACACAGGTAGTGCAGTTGCAGGGAGAGGAGAAGGCAATCAGCTGCCTTGGCACAAGCCCTACTCCTTTCCTTGCACCAGCAACTATGCCAACTACATCAAACCACTGACTCTTTGCCAGCACTGTTTGCTGTTCTATCAGTCAGGGGAGTGTTCCTAGCAGAGATGTCACCTTGGCAGCAATGCTTGCCTGCTGATGTGTTCTTACTTTTGAGATACCTCTTCTGTGCCGCCTTCCTTGAATTGTCTCTGGATTTGTATCTGGTGATCATCATGTCTTTTCTCTTCTAGGACCTCCCCTTTACTGTGTACTCTCCATGGTTCTGTTGCTCACTGGAAGGCTGAAGACTGGAAGAAATACCACAAAAAACACCAGAGCAGTCTCGCAGGAGGGACTTCTCTCAACATCTGTCTTCTGCTGGTTGGGATGGAGAAAGATTGCCTGGAGGTGTGCATGGCAGTATTGCCTTTGCATGAACTAGCACAGCAATTTTCAGTGACTGTGGCATGAGAGAGAGTTTTGCCAGATGGACATTTTTCCCTGGCAGACATTTTCAACCTCTGCCTTAGGAGATGTGACTGTGTTTATTTTCACAGGCAGTCAACTAAAATCCTCTTTAACTTGTAGGTCTCTTCATGTCCCTCTAGCAGCTGTGATAGGACCAGCAGGGCATGGATTAAAATATCGATGAGCTTCTGGTAAGCCACTGGTTTTGAACAAGAAATTAACAAATATGGATTGTGTTGAGGCTACAAGGTTCATATCCCTGACTGCTACCATTACCCAAAAAACTACTGTTGTCTATCACTACCTACTATATACATTTTTGTTATATAAAAATAGGTAGAGAGACATTAATAAAACATGAAAATTACCCTTATAACTGCAGCTGGGATATATACACTATATATGGAACCAAGAAGGAAACACACAGTATCTTAACATTTAAGCAACTTCTCTCCTTTGCATAAACTCATCCATCAGGTATGGCCAGAGTAGCCCAGGTCCTGTAATTCCCTGCAAACCCAGAAAATTAGTGATATAAAATCAGTATGAGGTGAAAAACGGTTGCTTTTCAGGAAGTGGCTGGGAAAAAAACATTATTGATTTAAAAGTGGATTTCTCTAAATTATTCTAAACACAAAAGTAGCACTGCTTTCCACAGATTTCTGTTTCTACAAAGAAAGAACAGGAGATACTAGCAACATCAGTTTTTCAAAGCTCATGTATAATGTTGAAAGCATAATGTAATTTCTGTCACACATAAATATAACATGAATAATAACACACTTTTGCTTTGGAAAGGGACTGTTTCAGACAATTGCTGCTTCTTTAGCAGAAGGGTAGCGAGTATCTCCCTCAAATATCCTTTTGACAAGACACACTTTACAATGAGTCTAGAAAATTAGTCTGGTTCCAAAATCTGCAGGTCACTCCTTACAAGCAGTATTTCTAAGTCTAAAGCCTTGGAATACACTGTTTCTGAAGGGTGGATGAAGCAACAGCCCTGTCCAAATTCTGTGATCTGCCCCTTTCTCTATCCAGATCAGCTTCTTGAAAATCCCAGCTCCTAATATACACTCCCAGACTTTGAGCTATTCAAAACATAGACACAAATCCAGATTTCACAGCCTGAGTTTCTCTTGCAGCTGTATTGTGTATCTCTCTGAAATATTTCCTCAGTTCAACAGGATGGTTTCTTGGGTAGAAATTCATACTTCAAATGGTTTATTGGGTAGAAACTCATATTTCAAATAACTATCTCACTGTATTTCCATATTATGCTGAATCACACATTTTCTGGAGGAGTGTGTTTAGAAACACATCTCTATTGAAAGAGAATGCTGTAACATCAATGTCAATTTTCCTTCTGAAATCCCAAGGTACAGTTGAGTAACACTTCTGAGAATGGTAGTTTTAATGTTAAAAATCCATGAGAGAAGGTTGTTGGTGTGTTTTATTATTTAACAACACCAAATACCTCTGCTCATTGTCTCTGTGTATATAGGTGTGCTCAGGGAATCAGTTTTATAGGTAGGAATGTGGAGAGATTCTGACACCCAAAGGATGCACAAAGAGATACACTAACATAAATTTGTATGGTGCCCTGAAGGTACTTCCATTGTATTATAGGGCTTCTCATGAGCAGTTTTGGCTCAGGCAATAGGACCACAAAGTAAAACTGAGTGTTTCTGGACTAGATGAACTGAGAATGAGGTAGATTATACTACCTGTAGAAATCATGCTTTCTGTTATAGGCTATTGAAATATAAAACAGCAAAACAAGTAAATCAAATGCTTATTTTTGTCCTTACCAATTTCCCTTCTCCCCCAACATACACACACACCCCCACAAAAGCACATTTTACCCACTTTTCCTCAGTGTAGTCTTTAATTAGAATGAGTTGAGCAGTTAAATTGGAATTATCTTAGAGCAATTTGTACAATCTCATGAGATACATTATCAGTTATGCCCTGGATTCTGCACACTCTCTCTGAACAGTGAGACCAACTGAAGTTCCTTCCATATTCAACCCTGCTGGCATCTCACATGATCCAGCCCAGAAAAGCTTACAGTGACCATAGCAGTCCATTAACCCTTTTGCAGAGGGTATTGACTAATCTGAAAAAAACATCTGGCTTGCAGTGAGGGGTAGAGGTTTCTAATGTGCATTGGAGAAATCCAGTCAGAGTAAAAGACAGCAGGAACAGAGGTGAACTCTGGCTTGCCTCTGCCCTCGGTAGTTGTATAGAGTGGGTCCTTTCTCACCTATTTTGCAGCAGAGACAAGTTTTCTGTGCAGAAATATCTGAAAACAGGCAACAAAGCCAGCGTGGTACTATCTTGTTGTGCCCGCCAGAAAGTCTCTGCAATCACCAAGCAAGCAGAGGAGCTGCTTCTCAGGGGAAAGAATAACTGGGGAGGGAAGAGAAACACAGAGAACATCAGAGAAATGCAGAAAATTTCCCAATGTTAATTATAAATGCGTATGCATTTAGGAGGGAATGACACCAGGGTTCACATTTTCATTCCTACACGCTCAAAGGCAATATTCTAACCTTTTAAACCTATCTACAAGTGTCGTGATTTGCTAGAGGTTTTAGCATCTCTAGCCTCCACTGCTGGCAGAGGGATTTAGGAGTGCTGAAAAGACACCAAAGAACAGCCCCCAAAACCTGAAGAGAAGCTTTCTGTGAAACTACACTGTGATCCCTTGATTACCCATACATGCTGTAAGATTATCCATAGCTTCATAAGGGAGCAAGGAGCTCCCGGAAGACTTTTGTACACTAAAAATTTATGTTTCTGGAGAAGGGAGTTCACTCTGAGAGTTTTCATACCAATGATAAAATTACAAAAATGAGCTTCATGTCCCACTCTAGTGATGCTGTCTCACCTTAAAACAGCTGCTCAACAAGTCTGGTGTTACTCTCTGAAGCAGACAACTGAAGGAGCTTGCAGTGCAAGAGATTTTGGTGCTGTGATGCAGAGAGAGACATCGTGTCCTCTTACAATGCCTGGCAGGCAGAACTGTCATATCTGACCATGACATGAGGCCAGAGCTAGGGGATCTACAAGGAAATCCACCACTCCTTCTGTTTCTGTATATATTCGCATTGACTAACCCAGAGAAAACCACATAACCAGAAAGCATAGTGGGATGTAGAAGTAGTTTTGTTCAACTTCCATTTTTTAACTAGCAGCAAAAGGACGTAAGTCCAAGCAGTACACAAGGACTATGTAGAAACATGGTAGAAGCACTTTTTGCTGCTCAAGTTCTTTCCTACAGAAGATCTAATGCCCTGTTATTCTCAGAAATGCAGAAGGGATGATGCTGCTTAGTCTACTTCACTGTTTGGCATAGTTCACACTGTTCAATCCATTTCACAGCTAAATAACAAAATCTATTTCTTCAAATACTGCATCAAAATGTTACTGATAATAAAGAAAAAGATACATTATTTTTAACACTCCTTGGGGAAAACAAATCTGGAAAAACAGTGTTCATAAATTTCCCCCATTCAAATGCAATGTAAAATCCTTTCTATTTTTCTCAAAGAAAAAAGAGTCACTGACAAAATATTTAGTGCAGGCAACTGTTGCTAGCTTTATGTTTTCACACTAAGCTGCTCTTCTTAGTTTTTTTGAAACAAGACTGCAGTGCACATGAAGCCCATGAACTGCAGGAGGGAACTTTTAAAGAAGGTCAAGCTGACAAGAGGGCCTTCCTGAGAAGAGCCAATGTACTTGTTTCCAGACAGGATTACAGCTAAATCAGAAATAATGCCCTTTAGCAAGTGGACACATATGATCTGCAGCCGTTGGAAAACCTGCCTGTTCAAAAGCTGCAATTTTCCAAACTGTTAACATTGACAATGATATGGAAAAACTACTATAGTTTTCCAGAGGCTAATTATGAACAGGTGATGATTTGAGGAAAGATTCAGAAGTCAAATATTAAGCTCAGTTTGAGCTCATTAAGGTTGCTATTCAGCATCAGTAAAATATTCATAATGCACAAACATGTTGTAGTTTATATAAACCTGTTTAAAAAAAGATAACTCCAAGTAAAATGGAACAGAATTTGGTTTAATATGTTCTCCTTTGTATGCAAATTACCTCCCAGCAGTTAATAAAGGTAAACACTGCTATCTTATTTAGATATATGTGGCAGCCTGTATGGGTTATATTTGTATCTCGTGAACACTACCAATGTCAAAAATACTGCTCTAGATCAGAATTTGGCCACATCAGTAGTAAACTCAGGCCTGAGTTTAGGCAGTGAAGGCTGAGGATACTACAAACTGTGAGAAAAAAGAATAACCAGAGCCAGGGTCTCTCTCCTCTTCTGGGGACTTACTATGGAAATGTTTAATTTGCATGTGAAAAGAGATGCAGATAGTACTTCAGTGGAGCAGTTAATATCGACTTCTTTGACTAAATCTCCGTTTTATTCAGGTGCCTTTATATTTCGGACCCCTGTGGAGAGAGAAGAATCAGGCTGCAGTCCCATCTTGATACTGATAGTGGACAAACCGAGGCAGCAATATCTACCCAAAAGGGCTTGCAGCTACCCCTGTGGGCATTTACCCTATCCCACTTCAGCCCATGATTTTCTGTCTTGGAGAAGAAAGTTTTACCAAATGAACCTCCTTAAGGTAAAAAATACTATGCTTTTTTACTTCATAAGAAAATATACCTTTTCTTATCTAGTGCTGACATCATTTGATAAACTCCTTGCTGCAGGTAAAATAACAGTACAAGGATATTTTTCATATTTTTAAAGGATGCTATATTGCTATTTTTCTTCACCTTTCACCACAATAGCCATTTGCTAGCTTGAAATTAAAATTTGTTCCTTTACTGATTATTCTTCTCTGTATTATGCAGGTCACTAATGAGTGCCAGGATGCTGGCATGGCTTTATTTATTTATTAGAAAGAGAGGAGCAGTGAAGCATTTAAAAGTCGCATACACAGGCCATAATTTTTTTTTTTTTTGTGTTGACACATTGTAATACAGAAATAAAGTTAGGTGAAGACACAGGAGTACTGAACTTTATGTATAGAGTTTATTTCATCTGGATGAAAAACTGAAATTTTGTTTTACTGTGAACTGACAAACCATGAGAACCTTTAAATTGTTGAACCAGCTTTAAATACTTTAAAATGACTGTGATCAAGCTACATAACATTAGCAAGGGTTGCAATGATCCTGTTTCATATAAACTCAGTTGAAGAAGGCACACATGGTCGAGGGGAGTCTTTCCTCTTGTGCGCTACTAGTTTTTGGAAGAATATTAAAAACAGAATTTGAAAATGAAGCCATGTTTCTTGGGGCATGTGTGATTACTCTAGTTTTTCCTTTTAATTTCTGTCAGCCATTCCTCGTTAATTAACCTATTTGTTCTCATTACAACAGAATGACAAAGCATTCAAAAATGGTGGGAGATTCCTACATGAGAAGTTCTACCATGTTATTAGGCTTATCACTTACAGAGGAAAAACAAAAAGAATGCATTAGGTTGGATGTGTTTTTAAGCAAAAGAATTAGTCGTTTCTTAGGCTGCAGCAGCTGCCATAGGAGAAAAGGCAATTGTTATATTTTGCATTACTTTCTTTAAAATACTAAAAACATGTCATAAAAAGCTAATTGCAGATATTCTCTGGACAAGTCTGGTTCGGTTCAGGGGTTTTACTGGGCAGTTTTGGCCTCACAGCCTGGTCTTTCTCCTAAGAAATGTCAGTAAAGTCCCTGAATTAATGGACTGTGAAGTGCTTAGAAACATACCGTTTCACAAAAGTATACAGCGAGGATGTGACACTAATGGGAGGTGACCCGTGGGTTTATGACAAAATAGTCTGCTCTAACAAGAACAACAACAAATTAATACAGCTCCTATGCACAGTAGCTTTGAAAAAACCAATATACGGTGGAGTGGGAGGCGAAGAAAGGTAGAATAAGGAAAACCTGATCAAGAATAAGATTTGCAAATGATATGTCTATTCCTGGTTATCTTCAGGAGAAGGCAGCTGCAAACTGCAGGGTAAAGAAAATTAAAAAGGCAAGGTTCCATTGTAATTGGGTAATTGGAGAAGCAAAGTTAGTAGCATTTGGAGAGATGTCACATGAACTTAAGTGGTAAATTCCTGGATTTGCTTACACGGATTTGTTTTCTTTTAATTTTGCTGCTTAAAAAAAATAAATATAGATAGACATATATAAAAAAAATTTAAAAATGCAGCACAACTCCTTCAATCTTTTTGCAATTCTGCATGGTTGAACATTTGAAATGAGTTTGTGTATCACCCCCAGGCATTGATTCAGACTTGATTGGGGCAAAGCAGACTCCATGTGCTTATTTTTATACACGTCATTTGGGAAGTTATATAGCCAAGGGAACAGAAAATGTGTTGCTCCACTGCCAAATTATCCTGTATCCCTCGATCAAAACGGGAGGTGATCCTAATCAACAAGTTGTGCGACCTTAGTGCAATGGAAATGTCAGGTCAACTCGGGAAAGTGGAGAGACAGATCTAAATACAAACAAAAAGAAAGAGACAGAAAAAAAGAAACAACCAACAATCCTTATAATTATCATCATCTGCTGCTTTTCCCTCTTCTGGCAAAGAAACACTCCATCCATTTGCAGAAATCGCCCGCGGAAACGTTACATCAAAACTAATCACAACGATTAAAATCAGCTTTTCTGTGCAAGAGGAGAGTAAAAAGCAAGTTGTAGGCTGGAATGAGACTGTTTTTTCCACCAAAAAAAATCCGAAAAAAATTTCACGCCATATATATATATATATATATATATATGTATCTTTCTATATGCACGTTTCGAAGGAGATCAATTTTATGCCCGTGTGATCAGTTAATTTAATTTAACTTTTATTTCGAAGATTGATTCAGACTGGAGGTAGAGACATGAGCTAATTGTATCCTGATCCTTGCCTTGAGGGGTTTCAAAGCCCTGGAGCAACTATTCTCTGTATTTTGCTCTGTCTACCTTAGCCAAGCTATTGCATTTCTCTCTGGTGTAGCGAGGAGAGCAGACCGCTGCCGGGAGAGAGAAATATCGGAAGTGTGAGTTGGGAGGGGGAAAGGGGAGAAAGAAGGGGGAAGAAAAAAAAAAAAAAGAGGGAAGGGGGGAAAAGAGAAAAAAAAAAAAGAGGGACCAT